>BQNB010011721.1:13296-80725 GCA_026074375.1 Tanacetum coccineum | reverse complement strand
CTAAGATATAAATTGTCGGGAGTGAAAAGTTTACAAATTGCAAATATGAGTAGTGTTAGCATCTTAACTCATAATTAATAGTGATTTCGTTTTAAGCTTGGTTTGGAATAAGTGAAAAGTCGGGACGGACAACTAAGAAAAGGACGAAAAACGAAGCCAAAACGACAAAACCGGACTCGGAATGGAAAAGCAGGAAAAAGACAAAGTCAAAGTCCAAGCCCAAGCCTGAAAAAGTCAACAGAAAGTCAACCCAAGTCAACCCCGAAGCCAAAAGTCAAGAAAAGTAAGTTTAGGGACTAAACTTGTAAATCCCTAAACTTATTTGAAGAAGAAATCAAGAGAAATGAAGACAAGGGCTCAAACTGCCAATGTGGGAAAGTTAAACTACAAGGGGCTAAACTGCCAAGGTCCCTAAACTATAACTAATAAGGACGAGTGGTGCAATTGGTATTATAACCCTTGGGGGGTGGTTTTGCCAAGTCCCAAAACCTTTTGATAACAAGGACGTGTGGTGCAAACTATACACACACCATGAGGGGCCAATCTTGCCAATCTCCCAAACCTTCACCCAAACTTTGAATTACTGTACATCTCTTTCGTGTGTTTCCCGCCTAAACCCATAACCCCACAACCTGTCCTTTTCACCTCGTTTGACCTCCAACATACATCCAAAAACTTCACCATCTATAACCCCACAACCCACATGGCTTTTCATACACCTTGGCAATCCCATGGCTTCCAATTGGGTTTGATTGATCAAACGGGTGTGATGATGTTGATGAAATTGAAGGGCTAAGATTAAAGCTTTCTTTCCCCTCTCACAAGTAACACAACAAGAACAGAGTTCTGCCTATAAAAGCAAGAAGACCAGAAGTGCCAACATATCTAGTTTTCTTTTATGTAGTTTTAAGTTTTATGTTTTTAAAAGTTTCATGTAATTTTTCATCATTTGTAATTTAAAAAGCCGTGTACTTCTTTTGAAAATTTAATGAAAAACTGTTAAGTTCTCTTTTACAATTTTGTCTCTACATAAGCTATCTATTTATAAAGTTTCATTGATAAGCTATGAAGAAGGTTTTAACCTGGAAGAAACCTTGGGTTTAAGTATGTTCAGAATTATAAGACTAGGGGTTTAGGATAGGGTTAGTTCCTTATCATTTGGACTCTTTGTAAGTTTCAGTTTTTTTTTGTTATTGTTTCATTACTTATCAGCTTATTTGTTTACTTATTATTGCTTATCTCTTGTTATCATTTGCCTAATTGTCTTTAGAATACTAAGTTATGAATTTGTTTTAACTTTCTTTTTACTTTTTAGTTTAAAATTCAGCTTAAATCTTAAAAAGCAAAAATTAAGGGGGTGTTTGGGTTAAGAGTAAAAACGGGTCAAAATAAGTTTTTGTATGGGTTGTTGTCATTAAGTTGACTTTAGCTTAAGTATTAAGCTCAATGGAGTCTGTTTTTAAAGGTTTTTAAGTTTTAAAAATGTTTTTCAAAGTTTTCTAAGTCTCCATTTGAGACTGTGGAGTTTTAAAAAAACTACAAGAGCTTATTTCATAAGCTCTTGTAATTGTGAGTTTTAGTTTTAAAAAGTTGTGTTCTTGTGTCTAAACAAGGTGTATACAAAAGCTTTGTGTCACTTGACTCTTTTAGTCAAGGCTGTCAAAAAAGTTAAGTGTCAATTTTTTTTTTATAGCAAAAAGCCCTTTTTCATTTTCAAAAACCAGCATGTTTTCCTTATTTTTAGAAGCTTAAAGTTTGAGCATAAGCTCAATTTAAGCTGTTCTTTATCTGTTTTAACCAAGTTTTCAAATTTGAGCTTATTTGAAGCTATCAAATTAAGCATCCTTTGTCTTAGCTTAATTTCCCCTGGTGCTAAGGGGGTGACTTTAAGCCCACCCATCTAGCTTATTAGTTAACCTCAGTCTTAGTTATTGGCTTTTCTAAAAAGCCAATAATCTCCTAGATAAGTGCTTTTAATTTCAGTCCTTAAAGAGCTCTTTTGATAGCTTATTTTTAAGCTCAAAATAGCCCTTTGCCTGTTTTTGCTTTGCATAGTGTAGAATTGGTTGTTTTTCTTTCTAGCTTATGTTGAGCTTATTAATTGTTGTTTTGAGTCCTAGGGTCTTATTAGGTGAGCTATGGCCTAAGATAGCTTAGTTCCTTTGTTTTTCTTTTGCTTAGTGAGTTTTCGTAAAAGCCCATATTTACACCAACAGTACTAACTCCTTAGTTAGTACTGTTGTGGGTTTTAAGCACACTCTTTGTCTTAATAAGCTTTATCATCGACTTAGTTGTGATCTATAGCTTAATTAGTTAGTGTGTTAGGCTATGTGAGCGTACTTTCTTATTTACTGTAGCGTATTTAAGTGTGACAGAGCCCTAGAGTGAAGCCCTTTTAAGGCCTTTAAAGCTTTGTTTAGGTTTTCTGTCACTTAAGCTCTGTCGTCTACGTTATTTTTATTTTGTAGAATTTAGATAATAATGCTTATTATAGGAAGTTTAATAGGCCTCCTTTCTAGCTTTTTAATCCTATATTAGCTTGTTAGTCAAATGTCCCAAAAGAACCTTAGCTTTTAAAAGCGCCGGTACGCTAAATGTTTAAGTTGCTGTCCGTTTTTAAAAGCTGTTTTTAAGCTTATTTATAAGCTTTCAAAAAAAGTTGTAGTTTTGAAAAATGTTAAGCTCAATGAGCTTAACAAGTTTGGTTTAGAAAGTTTTTGAAAAAAAAAAGAGACAAGGTTTACCCAAAGTGAGCAAACTCCGAACCCGGGTTCTCAACCCTCGTACACCTTTCTCACACCACACATACCGATGCCACTTTGGTAATTCATGCACCACAGCTGAGATAGACATTCAATATAGTCCCAAGGGCTTAGTTTTATTATATAAACGTTTTTTGGCTATTAAGCCATAAGCTGCGTACAGCTATTTCTGGCATTATTTATAAGCAATTTTTTAGTTTCTATAATTTCGTAGGTTAAGTCATAAGTCGCCTAGTATTTTTAGTAAAATTTCTAGACATTTTTTCAGAAGTCGTTTAGTAATTTTTTATAATTTAATTTAGTTTAAAGTTTAAAAAATTTATAAAAAAACTACAAAATTATCAAAAAAATATTTTTCTTTATTTAGATAAATTATTCTTTAGTCAAATAGTTTGTAAGGAACAAATATAGAAAATTTCGTAGGGGTCATTTTTAGAACTTATTGTTTTGTAACTAAGAACGGTGTCGGGTGCTGTTTTTTAGACTTGACGTCGTTTTTGGGGTCAAACGAACTCCTGATTCAGTCCTAGTCTGTTTTCAATCTTCTTAATGTTGTCCCTATAGTATTGTGGACAGAGAAAATTTCTTCGTAGGTAAGTTAAAGATTTTAGGTTTTTCCCCCTTTGTTCGGGGTCCGTGCTCTCGTTTTTTAGCTTAATTTAGTAATTTTTAGGTTTTTCTTAAACGTTTTTGTTTGTTATTGTCTAATCTACCTTTCCACACTCTCAAATCAATTCTCTCCTTCAAACTCAAATCTTCCGACTGTATCGATTTTCCAGCACAGCCTCATTGGGGATTAACGACCCGGGAATAGTCTATACTGCTCCTGGTTACATTGATTTGTTGTTTTTTTTAGACTAATATATATTTTATATTTTATTATATATTATATATTATATATAGTTAAGAATATCATTAATCATAGTTTCTCCACGCTTGGATTATGCATTCGACTTTTTGAGTTCTAGTATGGGGTTTTTAAGTCTTAGGCTAGGAAACATTAAGGACAATGTTTAATTTTAGTATGGGGTAGTATATCTTTGATATAATCTTACCTACCTTTTGCCCGTTGTTCTCACGTACCTCGTTTTCCCAAAAAATTTTAAATTTTTAAGTCTTAATATCTAGTTTATTGACCATATAAAAAAATATGTTAGTTGGAAAATAGAAAATAGTTGACACGAATGTAGGTTTTCCGTTGGTGAGAACGAAAAGTAGATTTTGACCCAACCGGTTTTATATCTTAGCTTTCTCCTTAACTGTAAATAGATTGATTTTGCTCATCTTTTATACAAGGAGCTATAAAAACGCAAGTCTAGCTTAACAAAGTCAAGATTTTGCAAGTTCCCATAATTGATTTTAAATATGCGAAGATTGATTTATTAGAGTTGAGATTGTTGCCAGTCTATGTGACTTATTAAAGTGCCGATCTTAATTCGTTAGGCTAAGTATTCACGAGTTTCTTTATTAGAAATTTTAAATTGTGAAGTACAAGAGATGATAGAGTAGAGTATAAGTTTTGATGCTAAACATAGAATAGTTGGATTTCTTTAAGGCTCATAAAGGTTAATTGTGGCTTTTTGCTCCCATCAGCTTAATAAATGTTATATAATTGTTGAATAAATAAAGTTTCTTTGGTTTTTGTGATTCTTAGTTTAAATCACTTAGTAGAGATTCCCTCTGGTGAAAGTAAGGTACACATCGAGGTTTTGTTAGTGTTGTGGGGAAATAGACTCCTGGACCATGGTCAGCTTGCATACCGATGTGGCAGTTGTTAAAAGACCACAGGGCTTGAAATTTGGCTATAATAATAATTATTATGAAATAAACTGAAGCCGAAATAAGACTTCTGGATCATGGTCGGCTTGCATACCGATGTGATAGTCGTTTAAAGGGTGGAGGTAATAATAATAATAATAAAAACTGTGGGCTGATAAAAGTTTACTGCCTCTTGCCGGCTCACAACCGATGTGGTAGTCTTCTAAATAAGGAACATAGTAATAATAATCCTAGACTGATAAAAGTTTGTTGCATCTTGCCGGCTCACAACCGATGTTGCAGCTTTCTAAAAGGTCGAGGAAATTACCGAGGTCGAAATATGTTTGCTGCATCTTGTCGGCTCACAACTGATGTTGCAGCCTTCTAAAGGACCGAGGTTTAATAATGTTGCAATAATAATAATAATAATAAAGCCAAATTTCGACTTTGGAGTTATCTAAATAAAGTCTCCGTCTCTGGACTCGTAGTTGAGTTGTTGCGGATGAAATAAAAAGGATAACCCCTAAATCATGCAAAATTAGAACCTTAATGTGGACCTTATTCTCACCACATCATCTCTTTAGGAAAGGATTTCAAGCTATTAATGGTCTAAACCGGGTTTACTTTATTAATAAGGACATAATTTATTTGTCACCAATAATAATAATAAAATCCTTAGAGGAAATTAGGAATAAGGGAGGAAAAGTAAGTACACAATTAGTTTTTATGAGTAGTGTTAGCATCATAACTTATATTTTGCAATGATCTTGTTTTTAAGCTTGGCTTGGAGAGGTGAAAGTCAGGGACGATGAATTTATCCATTTGGACACTTTTTGTGTTTTTTGTTCCGTGACCCTAAAAGTTATCAATGAATAATGAAAAGCTAACATTATGTTCACACATTAATAAGTTGTAAGTTGTAAATTAGAAAAATCATAAAAATGGAAAAGGTTTTGAAAAGGGGGAAAAGGGGTGTTTTATAACTTGTGATTTCTTAACTCTCCCCACAAAAGACTTTGCTACTTTTCAAAGAATTAGTTGTTTATTATTTGTTCGGTTCTGTTTAGATATATATTGAAACACGAGGGTATTTTGCAATACAGATTGATTGAAAAGGGAAAAACATGGAATTTTGTTAAAATGGGAAACGTCTTATAAACGAATAGGTCATGTCAAAATTTCTATAAATTTCTTTACTTAGTAATTTTCACTATAATTTCTATTCTTTTAGGAACCCGATAAAAGAACGAAGTTATATAGTCTTAACATTTTTAATTGGTTATTATACAATAAATGAACGAAAAACTAATGAGAACTACATTTACAAATGAGGCACTAATTTTAGTAAAACCGTCAAGAAAACGAAATACTAATTTATAAAATATTATTTTATAATTTTCGACTAGAAGATAAAATCATAACTTTTGTAGAAACTTTAAAAATGTCATTTATCTAATTCGGAACTTTAAAACGTACGTTTATTTTTATGCAAGAACGTTTTATTAATTTAATTGGCGATTTCCGAAAACGTGTCAAATCATTTTATTTCAGTTATTTTTCTCACGTTTCTTATATAATACTTGTAAAGTATTATTGATATGTGAGAAATCACATATCCTTTTTATATCAAAAATGACCCTTAAATGATTAAATTGTGCAAATTATGCTTGTATATTGCTTGTTTTGTCATTTGTGATGTGTAGGTACGGATAATGCAAAAATCACAAGAAAAATGGTCAATAAACCGGACAAAACAAGGACACGAGACGATAGAGATACACAAGAGCTGGAAAGTTTCTAGCAGAATGTCAAACAAAGTCACATCGGTCATCCATTTGGTCAACCAAAAAAGGACAAACCATTCAAAATGCCAAAAATACCCCTTAATGTTAATCAAATTTCACTAAAAACCCTAAAATCACTAACACCGTTAGCCCTCTTTTATTAGAGACTAACGGTCGTTATCCCATACTTTAAAACCTTTTTACCTATACCAGCCAAAAATTTACACCGGACCCAATCTCTTTTATAATCCCGAGCCAAGGTCCTTTTTTTTACCCCGGGTCAAATAAATCAAACAAACAAGGAAAAAGGGTGCGGGAATCCGTTGTTACTATTCATCATCTCTCCAAAGTTTACCCTGTGTAAAAATCAAAAGGATAAAAACCCACACTTTCACTTATTCTAGTTGGTAAAGAAGATACCAAGTACTAAGCTCCACATTGGCACAAGAAGCATCATCAAACGCTTGTGATTGGCTACACGGGCTCAAGGGGTTGACACGCGTGCTACAAAGAAACACACCTTGATGGGAATTTTGTACTAAAATCAAGCCAAAAGAAGCACAAGGCCTCTGACACAAGGATTGCCACGCTGGCAATCCGTGTGCTCACAATCTCATCCAAGGGTCACAATTGAGTATCCAATGATTGAAAGGATTCAAGGGCAGAGATCAAATCAGAGGGGAGCGTCTTTGAGGACCTAGAAGTTTCTTCCTACTCCTATAAATAGGAGGGCTCTCTCACTCACAAGGAAGGATCTATCTAGCTTAATTTTTAGGAGTAGCTTAATTTAGCTTGTAGCTTGTAATTTTTAGCTTTGTTCTTTAAAATTCAATGTAATCTCTTTTCAAGTAATGTAATCAGCTTTTAGTCTTAATTAAATTCAATTTTTCTCTTATAACTTGTTGAATTCAGTGATACTTTTCATTTTGAAACTTATGTCTAAATTGATTATAAGCTTCTCATAAGCTTATTTACTAAGCTTAATAAGACACAAATCCTCCCTGAAAAGTACCTCAGCTTGTTAATGGAAGGGAAGTCAGTAATGGAAGGACTTCCAGGACCTCACCAGCTTATCATAAGATAAGCTGGAGCTTGTGATAGCTCATAAGAGCATTTTGATAAGCTATTTTTAAAGCAAAGGCTCGTGTAAGTTCTCAATTTCTTTTTATAGCTTAATTTTGAATTTCAGCTTATCATTGCTTATTGCTTACTTATTGTAGTATAGAATAGCTTATTACTGCTTGTTATTATGCTTTGATGATTATTGTGTTAGATTTTTTAGTTTAAATCTCCTAGTTTTCATTATTTTGCTATATTAAAACAGTGTAAACCAATAATAGGAGCTTAATTCTCACTAGCTTATTGTTCAGGGCGTATGTTAGTTATTAATTGTTGTTGTTTAAGTATGTTTATAGCTTTTTATTAGCCGGGCATTTTATGTTTGTTGATCTGAATCTCTATCTTTATTAGCCTTATAAATGTCTTTTAACGATAAATAAGGGGGTGTTTGGGACAAGCAGTACTAACTTGAGTTAGTACAGCTTGAGTTCATTTAGTCTCTTAGATTCATTTTAAACTTCATTTTTAGGTATTAGATGTCAGGATTCTAGGTTATTTCTTAGGCTTGATCATGTTTTCATAGGTTTTCTAGTTGTTATTTTGAATCTATGATCATTAAGTCAGTTCTAGTAGAATTTCTAGCTTAAGTCTTTTCTAGTTATTGTTATTGCTCAAATTGCTTTAGTTTTAGTGTTATAAAGATGTTTAAATCAAGTCATTAGGTCTGCTCTTATTGGATTTGAGTTTTGGTTAAAAAGGATGCCAACTGCATCAGTAGCAAAAATAGGCAATCAACCACTTTTAAGCTCAATTATCAGAGGGTAAAATTAATTTTTAGGACTTGATTTTTAGTTTACAAGTAGTCTGTAGGTTAATAATAATATGTTTGAACTTATTTTTAAATGGTTGGCTTATTTTGATATCTGTTTGTTAGGTGTAATTCAGCAGTTTGTCTTTTCATAATAAAAAGTTCACTTAGTATATGCTGAGTAAACAAGCAGTTTTGAAGCAACTTATACATTAAGCATTTTAAGTTCAAAATACTTTTTAAAAGTGGTTTTATGTAGCTTTTTGGCCAAGGTTTAAGATGATATAAGCTAGAATGTCATAAGGATCTGATTGCTTGTAGAAAATTAAGCCTAAAGTTGCCCTTAAGGCCTGTTTGGTATGCAGTTTTTAAATAAGTGCTTAATTGAAATTTCAGCTTATGGCTTGTGCTTTTTGTTCATTTCTAGCTTAGAGTAGCTTAGTAGGTTAGTTTTAAGTTAGTGATAGCTTATTTAGTTCTAGCTTTAGCTTATACCCGTTTTTAGCTTATCAAGTTTAATAAAAGCTTAATTAAGCTTTCTGTTTGTTTAATAAGTTGTTTTCAGCTTAAATTTTGATTTTTTTAAAAAATTGTTTTCATTAAAGTTGTTAGTTTTTCTAAGTTTTATAACTTTGCTTTTCAAAGTTTTTGCAAAAAATAAAAAAAAGGGAAGAGGGAAAATTGTGGGTGAGCAGGACTCGAACCCACAACCTCAACCCTCCTCAACCTTTATAACCAACACCACACACCTCAAACCACTGCGCCCTTGGGACATTTACGTCCTAAGGTGCATTTAGAATCCTTTTACCTTTTTTTAAGTTTTAGTTATAATAAGCACTTCGAGTGCTTATTTGATTTTTCCCGGCTTATTTATTTTAGCTCTTTAGGATTTGATATTTTTCCTGCATCCTGCTTATCATAAGCTACTTTTATAAAAAAATTAAGAATTTTATCTTAAAGTTTTATATTTTTTGTGAATTAATTTTGTTAAAAACTTTAAAAAATCATAAAAAATAGATTTGAAATTTACTTTCGTAGGGTTAATATTTTGAAAGTTCATTTTTTAAAGAACGGGATTTCGTCCCCGTTCACATTTTCTTTATTTTTTTTAAGATTTAAACACCCTCGGTTTAGAATTTCCTTAGTATTTTCTTTTAAATAATCAATTAGGATTAGGAAAAATTTAGAAAATCGTTTAGGATTTAATTTTAGTGTGCTTGCTTATTTGTCGCGTTTTATTGAATTTCCGTTAACGTTTTTAGTTAAAATTTGTTTTCCCTTAATTGTTTTTAAGTGTTTGAATTAATTTTCCCGTAGCTTTAGAAATCCAATCATAATCTTGTTCCATTCAAGCATCGATTATCAAAACGACTCTCGACTTTCAATTGCATTCCTCGTTGGGGATAACGACCCAGGAATCATACTCCCGGTTTACTACATTGAGAGATTTTTGATTCTTATCCCTTATATTATATATTTATAAGTATATTTCATATATTTATTTATATATTTATATTTATAATTTAAAGGGTTGGGTCAAGTTCAATCACTTGACATACCGATACACCAAGAAAATTCTAGTACTTTTGATAAAACATACCAGGAAATCCATCCTCACCTGGAGCCTTTAATCCACCAAATTGTTTCGTGGTCTTATGAATCTCTGAATCAGTAATCGGCGATTGCAGATGAATGTTCATTGTCTCAAACACAACAGGATCAAGTACATTGATCACGTCCTCAAAGTCACGAGCGCCATTAGTTATATAAATCGATTAAAAATGATCGCGCACAAGCCTTCCAATTCCTCCTTTGTCATATACCCATTCCCCTTGGGAATTTTTCAACCCAGAAATGATATTTTTTTGACCACGCTGAATTGCATAAAGATGAAAAAAGCAAGAATTATGATCCCCATAGTTAAGCCAATTCACTCGAGATTGTTGGTGCCAATACATTTCTGCACGCAACCAAGTGGATTCAAGTTCTTTTAACAACATTCTCTGGCTATGAAAGTTTTTAGGCGTGTATGGAAGATTTTGCACCATCTTAATTTCCCTAGTTAGATCACTAATATTGCGTTTGTTATTACCAAAAGTAACCCCACTCCATTTTTTAAGCCTACTTGCACACTTAGACAAATTATGTTTGATTCCAAGAAGTTGATTGCCAGCCACAAGAGTTGGCCAAGAACTCTGAATAGTATTTTCACACTCTTCATGAGTCGTCCACAAAGATTTGAAATGAAAACTAGACCTCTTTCTTTGATGAGTTGGATGAGAAGAATAAATAAGAGGAGCATGATCACTTCCAATAAGAGGTTTGTAGAGAAGACTTTGAAATGGGCAGGCCTCTAAAAGGTTAATATTACCTAATGCACGATCAATTCTTTCGCGAATATTATCACCTTCATTCCATTGGTTGGACCATGTATATTTTAATCCGGTGTATGGAATGTCAATGAGGCCAGCAGCTCTTGTAAATTGTTAAAACTCCTCCTCAACATGATGTGTACCGGAAGAGTTTATCACTAAGTTCTCCAATCAAGTTAAAATTACCAATAATAAGGCACGGTCCAACATAAGAATAGGATCTTTAAACAATAGCATCCCACACAGGAGCCCAGGATACACAATCATGTGACGCATATATAAAACACATTAATAATTAAGATAGATAAGCAGAAGTGATCCCTCTCGATACATTACCTTGAGTAATGATCATATTTTTATTACAAGTGATAATGTTAAGATCAAGAGCAGATGTCTACCAAAGAGACAACCCGCCTGAACGACCCACTGGATCAACATAATAAGCTGATGTGAAATGTAATGAATGACGTAACCTTTCCAACTTTTGTTGTTTGTTCTTCGTCTCCATAAGAAAAATCACGTCGGGGTGATAAGCTTTATGGATCGCTCGTAAGTTAGAAACTGTCAATCATCGCACAATTCCTTGATAGTTCCAAGACAAAACTAACATTTGTCATGTGGCTGTTTGAGGTCAGCCACCATAACCTTTAAAAAATTATTTAACATATCAAATTCCAACATTTGAATAGGGACATCAATAAGATCCGAAGATATTACTATATTTGAGAGTATTATCTGAAACATTTTTCTTTTTCGGACGCCCTCTCTTTTTTTGTTCGGATACCACAATAGGTGGAGGGCGAGGGGCCATAGAGCGAGAAGCTGTATTTTTACTCGTATCGATGCTTATAGAATTTCTCTTTTTGTGCTCAAGATCCTTAAATATATTTAGCTCATCTATTTAAGTTGGTTGGGTAGCGTTAGTATGTATGGTTTGGAGCATGTGTTGGTTGCTTATAGCATATGAACCACGATATAAACATTTCATTCTTTTATCTGAGGAGAAGCTTGAAGGTACCTCATCATGTTTATGCTTCAGAGCTAACTTAAAGAGTGCAGCAGCTAAACAAACATCTATTGTCATGCTTAGAGGGATTAATGGTGTAGGAGAAAAAGTAGATTCAGGAGGCTCCGAAACATAGTAATTTGAGCAAACAACATGGTAGTCATTTTAATGGTGGAGATGTTGTCCTTACAAGGAGAAGAACTTGTAGCAGGTTCATAGGAGTGTACAGATTCAAACAAGTGGGGAATATGAGTAAATGGTGGTGGTTGAGGGCTGGTTGATGAAGATGATCGTTGTGTGGGCTTATGATGCAATTGTGTAACAGCGGATGCAAGGTGTTGGGGAAGCCGTGGAATATTTAGATGATTGTTAGAGTTTTGCAGACGTCAAACCGTTTGAGCACGCATCTCCGAGGACCATTTTCCAGCATACTTAGCAATGACCTCATTGGTACACGAATCACGGCCATGACCAAGACGCCCACAACGGTAACAGAAGTCAGATAAATACTCATATTTCAGAGAGACCAATGATTCCGTTCCACCTAATCGTTCAATAAAAAAACCTGGAACTAACGGTTTTGTAATGTCTATCTCAACTCAAAATTGAAGAAATTCTCGATCAGATTATGGTCCTTCACCAACACAATCTAATTTAATTAGTTTACCCATAGATTTTGCAAGTTCTGTAGTGTATTCAGAAGACAACATGCCAAGAGGAAGATCATGAACTTGTATCCAAAACTCTCCTCTATAGAATTCTAGTTCATTTAAAGTTTTATTTGAGTCCCACGGCACAATAGCGACATAAAAACCCATTGCAGACCATGGAGAATCATGTAATATCTTCTCGATATCATCCTTATTTTTGAAGGCAAAATTGAAGAAATTATTCTTCCACGGACTTATAGTAACAGAGTTGAGGTTCCTCCAAGCATTGCTTAAATTTGAAACAACCGATTGCTTATGCACGATATGATTGTTAGCTATTACTTTACCAAGCAAACAATTTTTAGGTGGTGCATTCATCATGGTTGGAAATATAGATAACTAGTAAAATCCAATAAGATGAGATGAGTAATTACCTTAAAAGATACCAGTAGATACAACAAGAAGCCTTGTGGAGTAATATATAAATCTTAATCCCCTAAATCAAATTATAACTTCGCCAATAAACAAAACACAGACCTTACCTATGAAACAACAATAAATACCTAAATTTCACTCTTAACTTATAGCAACAACTAAATTTCAATTTACCAATATTCAATTGTTATCAAATGATATAGCAATTAGGACTTATATGTAGGTATATGGATTAATTTATCAATAATCAAGGGCGCTGGGGAAAGGGTAAATCGGAGTGGAATTTAATTATTGAAAATAGATGATTAATTAGAGAAATTAAAAGGGATATACTCACGGAGGAGTAAGGCGGTGGTCTCACAGTGGACAAGGAAAACTCATGAAGAGTGGAGAGTGCTCATGTCGATACATATTTCAATAATGGTTTATCGTCTATTTATTTACTTCTAAATTTCTACTTTTTATTCATTTAACTTGCCTATTTCTTTAATTATCATGAGTACATAATATCTAATATATAACTACATTAGTATATCCTTTTAATTCTACTTGTCGACCATCACATAACCAATAATACTAAAAACAATTGTACAACACATATTCTAAGACTCTTATGCATCAACCCTAAATGTACATTTAAAACATATTTCTGAATCGGACATTAATGGATTAGGTCATGTTTGGACGTCGTTGCACTCTACTGTTTGATCATCTTTTGTCAGCTACTTATCATCTTTGTTTAAGGTGAGTTCTCGTAGCCCTAATTTTTAAACTCTTTTTCGTTAGGGGAAAATGATACTCAAATCTATTTCAAACTGCTTTTACTTATGTGCAAAACTTCTTATTCTTTAGACAATGTTATGTGCTTATGATTGCGTGTATCAATGCTATGTGCATTCTATGAGATCTATATATGCAAAGTTCTATTTGGACTTCTGCTCAATACTACTTAGCCGACTGTGTAGCTCCAGCTGGTAGGTGATAGGTTTGGAAATCTATAAGCGCGCGGATGACCATTGATTGTTGATTGGTTTAGAATACCAGGGTATGGTATGAGGATATGCTGGAAATCTAATTACTATTGCTTGCATTCTACTTTCATATTGCACTATTGTCCACAATAAATTCTAGCACAACAACTAGGTTTACTTCTAAACCTACGAGCTCACCAACTTTATGTTGACCTTTTCGAGTATCATTTTCAGGTGAAGCGAATGCTCAGTGATTATCAAGTTAGCACACCTATTAGTAGACCTAAGATCATCATTTAAGGATTCATTCTATGGAGGTTGCATGCTAGGAGTTCTATTTATGTTCTTGTTTCTGGATCACTTAGACTTGTATCACTCTAGTTTTGAGGAGTTGATTTGTAATAAGTTTAGACTATGTGATATGACTCGACTTGTCTTGGCACATGTTCCATACTTATTGTCGAAGGACGTCGTAGCACTTTGTTTCAATACATTTAGTATTCTCTATATTGACGCCTTGTGTTATGACGATCAATCCCTCTGTCACGCCTCGTGTTTCTGCCTTAGTCGAGGTGTGACAATTTGGACTTTAGGAAATGTCATGCGGAAAACCTAAGCTTGTTTAGATTTAGACTTAAGTGTTCTCTCATTCAACTCACCAATTGCTTGTTTTATTAGGTGACCTCTAGCTTCTTTTAGACTCTTAGGAAAGCCTTCATCCTAAACATTAACTTGTAATGATGGTGACCCATTGAGATCTTGAACTATAGGTTTATTGATCCTATCATCTTCTACCGAAGGAGATGAATTGGGCTCGGGAAATCTCTCATCAAAGGCAACATTAAGAGATTCCTCAATCTTCATTGTTTCCTTGTTAAGCACTATGTATGCTTTACTAGTTTGAGAGTATCCTAAAAACATACCTTTGTACAACTTTGGGTCGAACTTGGTGAGATGTACTTTTGAGTTATGTATAAATACTTTACAACCAAATACCCTAAAGTACTCTAGTGACGGCTTCCTATTTCTAAGGATTTCGTAAGGTGTTTTATTATTGAATTTTCTAATATAAACCCTATTAAATATGTAAGTTGCCGTATCTAATGCATGACACCAAAACTTTTGCGGAATGGATTGCTTGGCTAACATAGCACGACTCATCTACCTTAACTTGCGATGTGTTCTTTCAACAATCTCACTTGATTGAGAAATGAACGGGCATGGCAAGTTATAATACATTCCATGTTGTTCACAAAAGCTCCCAAATTGCAATTTATCAAATTCACTACTATGATTTGTTACGATTGAAACAATAGAACAATCATGCAGGTTGTCAAGCTTTTTGCATAATATTTTAAATTTTTCAAAGACATCATCCTTAGTCTCTACAAACACAACCCAAGTGTAATTTGAGTAGTCATCTATAGTTATTAAAGTATAGAAGTTTCCTCCGTAAGACCAACCAAATCTAAGTGTAACAACTCTAAAACCCTATTAGTTGACACTTCTTTTCTAGTCATATTGTTTGCATTACCTTAACTCCCTAGACCACATGTATCACAAAATTGTCTTTCAAAGCTCAACTTTGGTAGGTTCCTTACTAGCTCATTAGAAGCTATGTTTTGAACTAACCGCATATTGGCGTGACCTAACCTCCTATGCCAAAGCGTTGAGTTATCCACCACGGATGCAAGACAAATTTGCTATTTGGAGTTATCTCCCAATTTGCATGTATATAAGCCATTTCTTCCTATGTCCTTTAGCTAGCAATTTTCCATTTTTACTAATATCACAATCAACCTTAGTAAAACTAACTACACTATCATCATCACATAATTGACCTACATTAATCAAGTTAAAATCTAGACCACTAACATGCTCAACATTGGTAATTGTAATGGAGTCATGAGTAATATTACCTCCACTAAAGACCTTGCCCTTTAGGTTTCTCCCAAATATGACATGTCCATGATGAGGTGTCATTTTATACACTTTTTTAGGGTCGTTTAACCCCCTAAATCGTGCATTTATGCCCAAAACAGGTACTTAATCGTTCCTTTTAAGGTATTTAGCATTTGGAAGGCATTTGGAGGAAATACATGTGACTTGGGCTCATTTGGAGAAGAAACGAACAAGACTACGGACCTACACCAACATCTCTCAAGATTATGTTCTCAGCGGCTGGAGACGGCGTCACCAGTTCTACACGACGTCGTCACAACCCACCTCGTGACGGCGTCACAACCTTTCATGACGACGTCAGCTCGCACGACCCAGTCCAAGATCTAGAATATTCTCTTTCACGACGGCGTCATGATTAATACGCGAGATTTATCTATATATACAAATCCGTTTTTAGGGTTTTAAGTGTGTAACTTTAGAATAAAAAGGGAGACGAACCCTAGTTTGTTTGGCAGGACCCTAGTTTGTTTGGCAGTTTATTAGGACGATTTTAGGGCCTCAAAACCTTATTGTAACTCCTTCAATTCATGTTTTATTATTCTTTATGTCTTGTTGTTTGATTCATTATTATTCTTGCTTTATCTTTAACATGCTTGGCTAAACTCCCTATTATGTTCATTTATGATTGTATGAAACCTATAATGTAGATCTTAGTGATGTTGCTTCTTGTGATGGTTATGCATGTTAGGCTTTAGAAAACCAACTTTTGTCTATATCGTTGTTGATATGTCTAAGGAAACATGATTGTGTAGAATAGATACCATCAGGTAACAGTCTTCATACTACCTTGCCCCCAAATATGGTTGATCCACTCTTAATATATTTCACATGCCTTTAATATACTCTTAGGGGCCTTGTAATAGTTTTCATACTACCCTACTTGCGTGTTGCCCTAACGGAATATTAAATAGACGGTTGGTTCGTGTAATTCATTCATGACTTAGGAACTAATTACATAGATCATCACAAGTGTGACAAAGCAACAACACTAGGAGAAGCAATCTAGAGAGTAATACATGATTAAATGAATACAATCTTTTATTATATTGTTATCACCATTAGTGTAGTCTATTATTTAGTTTAATACCTAAAACCAAACCAACCTCTCAACCATATGATTTACCTGCTTTCAAAAAACATAAAAATACAAAAATAATCTTCTTTCAACCCCTAGAATTATGTTAGACCGTGATTAAGCTTTCCCAACCTATTCCTCTAAAGAACGATAACAACCCCCAAGTCTTGCCTATACTACTACTACAACGGTTAGGTATTCTGCCTAGGAAGTTGTAAAACTTCTTGTAGAAGTCCCTTACGACAACCGCATCAAGTTTTTGGTGCCGCTGCGTGGGGAATAGTTAGGTTTTGATTATAGTTTAGCTTAGTTCTACTTGCTTGAATCCTTTCAAGTGAGACTCTAATTTCTGCATATTAGCTTTCTCGTAGTCTATCTTTTCTTTGTGTTAATTGTTTCGTAACCCATTCTCGTCAACCACCATAGGAGACGAAAATCCTATTCGTACTCTTGGAGACTACTCCAAACCTAGCCACGAGGGCTACAGGAATACCATTGAGCTCCCCATAGGGAACAACATGGTACCTCTTCGATCCGACACCATCAGGTTGGTGCAAAACGGATGCTCATTCCACGGACTTCGGTCCAAGGATCAAACCAACACCTCAAGGATTTCTTAAAACTAGTGGACTCACTTGACCTTGACGGTAAAAATAGGGAAAGAACGCGCCTGCGTTTATTTCAATTTTCCCTTCACGATCAAGCTAGCAATTGGCTTGAACATCTTCCAATAGGATGCATCACCACATGGGAGGATCTTACTACTCATTTCCTTGCTCAATTCTTTCCACCGGGAAGGACCGCAAAACTCCGCAATGATATCCTGATGTTCCAACAACATCATGAAGAATCTCTGTCTAAAGTATGGACTCGTTTTAAGGACTTACTGCAAAAAGTCCCTCATCATGGCATCGATTGTTGGCTTCAAATCCAAATTTGTTATGATCATGTCTCTTTTCATATTAAGTGTGAGATTGACCGCGCCGCAGGCGGCAAACTCCACAATAAGAATGCCGACGAATCTTGGGAAATCATTGAGAACCTCGCTATCTACGACCATGAGGGCTAGAATGACACAAAAGTATTCACCAAACCAGTCAATGCTATTTCTACACCTCAAGGCACCTCTAAAACACCTGACCGAAGACTTCTTGAGCTTGAAGATCAGATTAACTTCTTACTAAAGGGGTCACGACTGGCGCCCACGCCGAGCTCAACACACACCCTTCAAGCTTATGTCGAAGCAGTCTATTCGAACTCTCATCCGCAAAACCAACCGCCAAAGCTGAACCCCTTCGCTTTTCATGAACGGACAGGTCCAAGCCCTCAGCCACAAGCATTAAGAACCACATTCGAGGCTCGAGTACGGGACTACATGGCAGCACACACTGAATGAATGGAGAGATTTAAAAGTGCCTTTTTCAAGCAACGCGGGGAGATCAATGGTAGGATGATTGAAATGTTTGGGCTTCTTAAGGAACTTACGACCAGCAGGGCCCCTAAAAAAGTGTTGATTAGAGAAGAGGCTAAATCCCCCGTCACCAAAAGCGTAAACTCCATCTCTCTCATCAAAGAAGAGGAAGAAAAAAACGACATGTACGATGTAGCACCCGGCAATGATAGTAAAGAAACTGACGGAACAGATATGGAGGTATCAGTAAAGGAGGCCAAGACAAAGAATGGAGCTGAAAGCGGGGCCAAAAATAAGCCAATCAAAAACCCTGAGAAAGAAGTAGTGGAAACGCCTAGTTCTCGGCCTGTAGAGTATTATCTGAAGCATAGGATTAATGAAAAGCTAATCGAGGGACTAGTTGATAAAAATAGGTTTAATGACTCTCTGTCAGGAGCCCGAGCTGGAAAGAAAAAGGGAAAGACATATAATGTGTTACCTAGGGGGCCTATTTATGAAGCGATCCTCAAGAAAAAGATAACAAAGAAGGAGGACATTAGAGGAAACTTTGAAATACCTTGTAGCATAGGAGGACTTAAACACGTGAACGCCCTTGTCGATCAAGGATCTGATGTAAACATCATGCCCTACTCTACTTACATGAAACTTACTGATGAAAAGCCTGCTGAGACAGAAATTAAACTATCACTAGCTAGCCACTCGTATATCTACCCTTTAGGGATAGATGAGGACGTATTGGTAGAGATCGCTAAACATGTGTACCCCGTGGACTTTGTGATTCTTGACATTAAGGAAGACGAAAAGAGACCTTTCATCTTAGGAACACCATTCCTAACGACGGCCAAGGTCGTGATTAAGTTTAACAAGAGCACCATAACCCTAAGGTCTAGAAAGAGTAACATAAGCTTCCATAGGATACCTGAATCCCCCGGTACGATAGAGAGAGGATTAAGAACAACATAGAACCTATAGCCCCCACTATGACTGTGAATAGACTAGTCCTATAATGGGAAGAGAGGATAATACTCCACCAGGAAAGGGAAATAGAGTTTGACCGATAGAAAAGCAAGAACTTTAAAAATGAGCATCTCGCTCTCACAAAAATTAAAGGAGAAATGGATGACGAAGACGAAGTCACGTAAGAACTTGTGACTTCGAGTCTAGCTACAAGACTCGTAAATAAAGAAAAGCACTTTTTGGGAGGCAACTCAATATTTATTTTTCCCGCATATTAGGAGTGTCTTGTGTGTTTAAATTATTTATCGTTTGTTTATTATGTTTGAATTAGTTTGTAATCATGCTTTGTTTGTTTGTAACTTCGTCTTATTTTCAATCAAAGGTATTTTACAACAAAATATGTGTAGGGGAATTATCCAGTTTTTAGAACCAAATTCAAACATTTGAAATAAATTGTTTAGATTAATTTGCGTCAGTTTCAAGTCATATGATTGAATTGCTAATTCTGGAATTTATGCAGCATTTAGTACAAGGAAAATACATATAAGAAACGAGTGATGAAATTTTTCCATCAAAACAAAAAATTGAGTTTTCAAAGAACGTGAATGTGTACATTTACAGCGGACGCCGTCCCACGACACTTTTTGTGAGGAGTCAGGATATCTTAGCCGGGGTCAAATGCCCAGATACAAGAAAATCAAAAAAATTTTAAGTATTTTTTGAAATAAAAACTTGTACAACACTTAAGAAAGTTATATTTCTTTTTAAATTGTTAAAATGGAGATTTACAATTAAACAAATTCTCTTCCTTATCTTTACTGCTTTATACGAGTAACCTAATTTCAACTGTATATTATTACATCGCACATTTCATGCTTGGTATAGTTGTTTTTGTCTTTGATTACAGGTTATATTTGATGAGAAGAAGCTTGGAAGTTCTTAGGAAGTTTCATTGGATGATTCTTGGAGGACGATTTAACCAGTTATCGCATGTTTCTTCTCCATTATTGAGAAAACCAGGGGAGTACTAGTTTCTTTTCCTTGTTTTCTTTTCCCTTTATTCGTTTTTACGGGTACTTCTATAGAACATTGGGGATAATGTTCAACTTAAGTGTAGGGGGAAATAAGCCTTAGAAACTATTCTTTCATTTGCCATTTGCTTGTTTCTTAAAATGATAGGTAATATATCAAAACATAGCATAAAAGGTCATTTTGACCCAAATTTAAAATTTTTTATGACATATACCGACGAAAACCGAGTATTAATAGCGTCTCATGGATAGGAATGTGTATGACTAGCACAAAAACCCTCAGAATTCCACCCCAAAAATATGAGGTTCACCTTTAGATCTTTAGGAATTTGGGTATCTATTATTGATACCCAAGATAGTTTATAGCTTTAGCTTTCTCGCGTTAAGGAGTGAGCAGTCATATGTATCTATTCCGTCGTTACGGATGTGTACGTGTGGTCTTTGTCGCCTTTTCTGGAGCATTGAGATCGCATAGTAAGTATTAGGATTTGCTTGATAAAAGGCATTAGGATTAACCCATGTTTTAAACCTGTAATTGTTATGATGTCACACCGATCATATAACTATCCCACACCCTTGCCATGTACTCACCTTTAGTGTAGGATACCCCTAGTACAACCCTCCGAGCCTATCCTTTTTTACGGTTCTTGAAATTTTCTAGTTAAGTCAGACTATTAATGAAGAGCATTGTTAACCCTTAAACCAATCGTTACACCTAAAATCGCCTTAGCCTACCTTATATGTACTCGCTTTTAGTACATTATTATGTTTAACCCAAGTTAATTATTTGAGTACACAGTTGCTAAGTCCTTATCCTTGTAAATACAGTTTTGGGATGATTGGGATTCATGGTAGTATTTATTTCGTGGAAGAATAGGGAAGAAAAGTTAAGTCAATACCCCCATACATTTGTTAGACGATCTCTGTGTTATTTTGATCCATCTCAAATCAGGTCATTAGTTAGATTGTAAATATCGAGTATGTAAAAGCTCAAGTGTAGGGGTACGTGTTGTAAACCCCAAGTTATGATGTATTATGTTATTCAAAAAAATAGAAAAGAAAAAGAAAGAGATTGATGTAGAGTTGTGTAGAGTTTGTATATCTTCGTCCGATTCTTAGCTTAGCAACCAAACCATCATGTATTCATGTAAATAATTAGCTAACCCTTCCACTCCAAATTCACCCAAAGCCACCCAAATGTATCCCATCCGTTTCCGTTTCCATTATATGTTATCTTACACCTGCACCCTACAACAATTTAAAAAGACATCTTAGATAGTAATGAATAATGCTTGCACCTAGCAGTGGAGGTTTGATCCTTTACCAAGCCTATGGTAATTTATATGCTATGACAGGTAATGAGTGTTGATTTTTAGTTTCCCCCTTATGTTATAATTTATTATACACCTGAGAGAAAGAGAGAATCCTAAATACTTATGTGAGGTGCTAGTATATGCTTTTCGTGCTCTTAATTACGAGGTTTAGAAGGTTGTGTTGTAAAATGATTTTAAAGAGTAGGTTAAATAACCCTCATATTGTTATTGTTAAGGTAGAAAAGCCCATTTTCTTGAGGACAAGCAAATCCTAAGTGTAGAGGTATTTGATGAGATGTCATTTTATATACTTTTTCGGGGTCGTTTAACCCCTTAAATCGTGCATGTATGCCCAAAATAGTTACTTAATCGTTCCTTTTCAGGTATTTAGCATTTGGAAGGCATTTGGAGGAAATACACATGACTTGGGCTCATTTGGAGAAGAAACGGACAAGACTACGGACCTACACCAACATCTCTCAAGATTATGTTCTCAGCGGCTAGAGACGGTGTCACCGGTTCTACACGACGCCGTCACAACCCACCTCGTGACGGTGTCACAACCTTTTATGACGGTGTCAGCTCGCACGACCCAGCCTAAGATCTAGAGTATTCTCTTTCATGACGGCATCATGACTAAAATGCAACGCCGTCGCAGCTATTTATCTATATATACAAATCCGTTTTTAGGGTTTTAAGTGTATAATTTTATAATAAAAAAGGGAGACGAACCCTAGTTTGTTTGGCAGCTTATTAGGACGATTTTAGGGCCTCAAAACCCTATTGTAACTCCTTCAATTCATGTTTTAATCAAGTAAGATTATCTTAATCATTCAATATGTCTTGTTGTTTGATTCATTATTATTCTTGCTTTATCTTTAACATGCTTAACTAAACTCCCTATTGTGTTTATTTATGATTGTATGAAACCTAGAATGTAGATCTTAGTGATGTTGCTTCTTGTGATGGATATGCATGTTAGGCTTTAGAAAACTAGCTTTTGTCTGTATCGCTGTTGATATGTCTAAGGAAACATGATTGTGTAGAAAGGATACCATCAGGTAACAGTCTTTATACTACCTTTCCCCCTAATATGGTTGATCCACTCTTAATATATTTCACATGCATTTAATATACTCTTAGGGTCCTTGTAATAGTCTTTATACTACCTTACTTGCGTGTTGCCCTAACGGAATATTAAATAGACGGCGGGTTCCTGTAATTCGTTCATGACTTAGGAAATAATTACATAGATCAGCATAAGTTTGACAAAGCAACAACACTAGGAGAAGCAATCTAGGGAGTAATACATGATTAAATGAATACAATCTTTTATCATATTGTTATCACCATTAGTGTAGTTTATTATTTAGTTTAATAGCTAAAACCAAACCAGCCTCTCAACCATATGATTTACCTGCTTTCATAAAACATAAAAATACAAAAATAATCTTCTCTCAACCCCTAGAATTCTGTTAGACCATGATCAAGCCTTCCCAACCTATTCCTTTGGAGAATGATAACAACCCCCAAGTCTTGCCTATATTACTACTACAACGGTTAGGTACTCTGCCTAGGGAGTTGTAAAACTTCTTATAGAAGTCCCTTACGACAACCTCATCAGTCCACCATCGCCTTGTACGAAGTAAACAATTTTCTATTCCTGGTCATGTGCTTAGTGCAACCACTATCCACAATCCAATCGTCCGATAGTAGATCGCATTTAAGACATACCTATATGCAAATATGAATTCACGATTGTGGTACCCATTGTTTTATGGGTTCGTTGTGGTTAGCAAATTTGGTGCCCAAGTTAACCATTCTTGGGTCTTGTAGTAAGGCATAGTTTATGTAGGTCGTACCTTGAGAACGCGGACTAATGATTGTTTTAGAAATCATGAGCTTTTTGAAATTTTGGTCTAACGCTCCAAGGTGTTTTTAGCCTTTGATTTGGGTAGGAGTTTTCTCTCCTTTGAAAGGTGCTAGGTTGATGATACGAAGACCTTTGGTTGTTGTAAATGTGGAAACCGTAGAGGGGGGGGGTGAATACGTTTTCATTAAAAAAACTTTAAGATCAAAGATTACATCACTCTTCTACCGGCGGTCCCATATATATATGGAGGGGGGGGGGGGGGGGGGGGGGGGGGGGGGCCCCCGCCAAGTATCTCCACCCGGGGCCGCCTGGATTTATGGGACCGCCTCTAGAAGAGGTTTTTGGACAAGATCATTTGTATCAAATCATAATCATGTTTGACGCAATAAGAGAAGTGGTTCGATCATAGGTTTACAATAGCTAAAAGCAAATTTCGTAACAATATAGCCACACTCATAATATTTGCACACAAGAGCTAGCACAACTTTAACTAACAGGATATTTTACCACAACCATTCACACAATCATGAGCACAAATGCAAGTATAAAAGTTAAATAAATAAGTAAAGCGCTAACAGGGTATAAAAGAAAAATGCAAAACAGACTCAATGATTTATATTGTTCGGTCATGATGCTCTCTTTGCCCTTACTCTACTCCTCGAGTATCCAACTCGAGAGTTACTTCACTAATCAAACAAGCTCCCTTTCGGCGGAGAAAAACCCTATACCAAGGCTTTATATTATTTATCTGACACTAAGTGGATGTCGAGTTTTTCTTTCGGGTACAACCAAAACCCCGTTATGTTTTATGGACTCACATAACAAAACTTGTGTGTATAGCCTAAACACATTAATACGCGTCGCTTACTTATTTTCCGACACTAAGCTAGGAATTGTCGTAGTCCTAATCTTAGCTAGAACCCAATCTTACCACTCTCTCACCAATGTCTTTTACAGGCCTAAAATAACTAACCACACCACAATTCAAACCATCCAATATCATATATCATTTGGATCTACACATTACTAAAAGATGGGAAAGCCATGGACTCGATATATATGTAACAAATGTTACAAATGGACTTACTAGACTACATAACTTTGGATCTTGAAGATGACCAAAGTTCTTCTCTTACACTTGAGGATGAGGTTAACAATTCAATCACAATAGAAGGACAAGGATAGAAAATTTGATAACATGTTAATCATGATTCACAAGTTTGAATGATCAAATATTTAGAGAGATTTAGTGAGATCTAGAGAGAGAAAGAACTGAAAGAAAATCATGCAAAAGGGTTGTGAAAATAGTTGGAGGTGACCCACTATTTATAGGAGCTGAAAAACAGCCTGTCAGGAAACGGCGGTCCCAGATATATTAGGGGGCCGCCGGATATTTAAGGGGGGCCATCGGTCCAATATTAAGGGTACCGCCCCGACAGGATGCTCCTAGTTTTGTCTTTTTGTGGGCAACAAAAACTTGTTCTGGTGTGAATGTGACACTTGTTTTGGGGGGAAATGGCTAGATTTGAATTTTGAAATAATTACTACATAAAACATTTCTTTATAATTCAAAAATAATTTGTCTAATTAATTTTTGAGAAATTGTTTTGTTACATTTATAAAAATGTAATGTTTAAGACAAAAACTTATTTCTTTGATCATCCTACAAGTTTAATGTTGTTTGTACATACCTTATGTGATTTACGTCGGGTGCAAACAAATGTAGTGTTTAGTTGGATGTTGATATAAGATTGAGACCGCTCGAGAGATGGTGGATGCGAGTAAGCATTGATATTTGTGATTACGATTAACTTGGGCACTTTACCGTTACATATTACATGTTACATGTTTGTCATTACCAAAACATTAAAGAGACCGTATAGATTAAATATCATTTTTTGCACTAACCAATCTCCTCCTTTGATATGAAAACTATGTAAACTATAACATAGTAAAGTTTAAAAAGTTTACTCGTTTACACTTCCTTTCTCCCCCTTTTTGTCGAGCAATCAAGATATTATGTAGATAATGGTTAGAGCATATACGTTGGAGGTTTGAGAAGAAGACATGATAAGAGGGTACGTGCTCCAGAAGGAATGAGAAGAGGGTAGGTGCTCCGAGTATATAGGTTTGAGGTATGAGGAGAAGATATGAGAAATAAAAGTGAAGGTGATTGTGTGTTTCTTGGATAGTTTAGAAAAGGTCATGAGAGATGAGAGGTAGGCAAGAGAAGAAGGTAAGTACTTTGAGTGTATACGTTGAAGGAATGAGGAAAAGGTAGGTGATCCAAGTATATTGGTTGGAGGAATGAGAAGACAATATGAGAAATACGATTGAGGTGATTTTGTGTTTCTTGGATAATTTAGAGGATGCAGCGATAGATGAGAAGAAGGCATGAAAATAAAGTAGGTACTTCAAATATATAAGTTAAAGGTATGAGAGGATGACCTTAAGGTTTAGGGTGATTTTGAAGTGGAGGAGGTGAAGTATTTAGAGTATGAATAAACACTTCATCGTATTTGACAATCCCTAATCCTATCTTCCTATAAAGGTGAGTTTGCATCATCCTAGTGAAGTCTTCTATCATCATAGTTAAACTAAATCCATGCTATTAAACCATATAGCTCCTAGCTCCCCCTTGCTTATTCCATCCCCATGATAATTACATTCCTTGTATATTGACTCTAACGGATCCATTGATCAAATAAGTTACCATCGATGCTCAAGAAGTTTGATGCAATTTAAATGAGCAAAACGCTTGCAAGTGCTCCCCCTCAATGTATGCTCCCCTTGTTTGGGGCACCAAGGAATCAAGATAATGTTGTGCTACAAAACAAAGTTAGTAGACAAGTGCACATATACATATAGCAAAACATTAGCGGGGAACTAGACATGCACTTCTAGGTTTTATTATTCTAAAGTATGACACTTTTGAAAGAAAGTTAGAAGCTAGACACATGCAATCATTATTTAAAAAACAACAATCTAAATGATATAATTAAAAGACTCAAGACGTATGTTTACGGAGAAAGATTAGACCGACTTTTGATAAACGAGAATTGGATTCGTTTATTGATTGACACAAAAATATTATGAGAATGACCTTTTTAAAAGTAGACGAATGACACTTAATATCTTGGCAAAATATGTCAAATATATATATATATATATATATATATATATACTTTCAAAGAATAAAAAGAAAAATAAGACGAGGATGGAGACGATGTGCTCTTGGATGTGAATGAAAATGATTCCATAGAGCCGAAAAGTGGGAAAGGATGAGTGATACTAAAGAAGGAACGTGTTGACGAGAGGTTGATAGAAAAGATTGATATATCATTTGCACTAACAATTGATGTGCATATGATCCTATCGAGACAAAAGTGGATGATTGGGAATTCAAAGGTTTGTTTGGTGTTTTGTTGGTTGACAATGTTGAGGAACAAAGGTGGGATGTGAAATGAGGTAGTTCTTTCATGGTGGAAGAATGATAAGAGACTCAACAATGTGGTGACTCAATAACACTTGAAGATTGAATATCTTCTTTATGTTCTTCACTTTCTAGAAAGTGGCAAGTTTAGCGAAGGAGTGACATTTGCATTTCGCAAATTACTTAAATATTTCGGATGAAATAATTAAGTTAGGAGAGATATAGGAGGAATTTTAATAGTAACAAGACTATTAAAAGAGAAGAAACGTTTAGACGTGAGAGGAAACGTTAGAGGAGACAAGACTTATTAGAAGTGAAAAAGAACGTTTAGAAGTGAGAAGAAACGTCAAAAGTAAAAAGACTATAGATATTAGGCATAGGTTTGGGTGTAGGAAAGACGTCAGCTCTTAGCAGCAGAAAAGAGAGAGGGTGTGTATGTTTAATGATTTAAAAAGAAATGACAGATATCTCAAGCCTACTGTCGGCGGTCCCAGATATATCTGGGGGCCGCCAGAATAAATTTGGGGGCCGCTGGACTGCCAACAGGAGAGGAGTTTAGGGCTTGACGAATTTTGTGAAAGGAGTGACATTTTAATTTGCATTTCGCTAATTAAAAATACTTAAAGTACTTCGGATGAAGTAGTTAAGTTGCCACGACGCATGGAATAGAGAATAGACTAGAATCGAGACTAGTAGACAAGAAGAGAAAGATTTACGGAATGTGTTCCATCATTCCTAGACCTAAACAAAGATAATTTTATGATTCGCGGTTGAGGGGTAAAGAAACAATTTCGACGATGTTATCTTCAGGCGCAACCTATTCGAATGGAGATGTTTCCATTTAAACATTGTCCTGAAGGAAATGATGACGTATCTTTGGTGTGTTTCATACGCGAAAATAATAATAATAATAATAATAATAATAATAATAATAATAATAATAATAATAATAACAATAATAATAAAGAATAAAACACACGAAGATGAAGGCGACGAGCTTGACAATATCAAGACGGATGGTGGTCTTCTCGAGTATTGTGAATGTTCATAAAACAATCTTATGACGAGGTATAAGGTTTTCTTAACGGTGATAGCGGAAATAGTAGAGGAAAGAGATTAGCCATCTCTATGGTTGAGTGAGAAGGAAGAGGTGTGATCGAAATATAAAGAGTGTTTTCGTCAAAGAGAAAGAATGTTTTCTTCGAAGAGAAAGAATGTTTTTGTCGAAGAGAAAGAATGTTTCGTCGAAGGGATAGAATGTTTTCGTTGAAGAGAAAGAATGTGTTCATCGAAGAGAAAGATGTCGTCGAAGAGAAGAGGAGTTATCATCTAAAAGAAAAGGAGAGCGTTTTAACTAATGTTGTTAAAAGGCTTGAATAGGGATTTTTGAAATATGACCTTTAACGTTTGCGATTGCAAGTTAAAGATACTTAAATATCTCGGATGAAATATTTAAGTTGTTAAACCTACTTGGAAGGGTATTAGATTTGCATCTAACTTTTCCGTGACAAAGAGTGGATTATTTGAAAGAAAGGGAGATGGTGATTAAAGAAATGTGTGAAGGAAGACTCTAGAAGATTTAAGTCCATTTTATGACTCTTTTGAAAATTTAGATTAGTGACCCGGACGCGAAGAAAGATATTCTAGTATGAGAAAATATATACATAAATGTATAAGACATATAGATATAAGCATGCAAGTTTATCTAAGCATGCATCAACCCAATAATCAACAAGATTAATGTGTAAGACTATATGACATCTAAACCTTATTTATCATACATCAACCTAACATATTGTAGGTGCATAATTAACATGTAAGTTATGTAAGATGGCGCAAACAAAACATGATCATTTTAAATGTAATCATCATGTAAAACATGTTAGCATTCAGCATTTAGGAGCATGTGTTATTTAGATAAACTAAGAGATATTTTATCTAAATTGGTAGAAAAAGACAAACGCTTTTACAACAAACATGCATTTAATAGCTAAGCAAATAAACATTGAGCATTAAGATAAACATGAAAGCATATAATTGCATTACGTGGGAGCATGTTATCATCTTGAACCTTCAAAGCACATATGTGAAATGCAAGTAGTCTAGATTGACTAAGGAGAAACCCAATTTCTACTTGCTTAGTGTGCACTCCTAATGAAATACAAAGTCTATCGATGTAGACTATCATTAGGCATATTTAGGAAGAGGCATTTAATCAAATTAGAGAATGAATATGAGACTATCACTAGTGGTGCTCAATTCAGGCTAAATACGACCATTTTTATGGGTTATACCACGAACCTAACTTCACTCTTAGAAACAATTCAACCGTTAGGTCAAATTAAATTTCTAGTGTAATAGATTCTCTAGTAGTCATTCTCATGTTAGACAAAATAGAATTCTTATATTTGCCTAATAAAGTGTAGCAAAGATAAAATTTGTATTATCTTATCATAAATGGCCTAACATGACTCAACTAACATGCTTTAATTCTGGTTCACATAATCCTAATTAAAATGTGTGGAATTCTAAGGTTGAATGAGATAGCAAGCAAGTTGTTGTAGCTATAAGAAAGAATGAGTCATCTAAAACCTAGGAGTATGCTTAAAAGTGACAGTGTGTAATGCTCTATATTGAGTGTGTTCAAAGAATGCACCTTTGCATGTCTTTTAAAAAAAATCCAATTAAGGTTATTTTCCTCAATAGATCTTGTGTTTGTTTCTTTATAGAAATAATGATGATTAACTAAAGTTTAGTTACATGTATGTTAAACTTTTTAAGCAAGAGATTGACAAGAGGAAGATGTTTAAATCTAATGCCATAGGGCGGATCAACCTAAACCAAGGATGAATCTATGACGAAGGATCCATCAATCCGTGGAGGTGCCAAATTTGGGCAAGGATCATTTTTCCATTATTTGGGAGATGGTGTTGATATTAGGTTATTAAGAGAAACTTATATAAATTATAAGGGTTCTTGGTTTGATTTTTCGGAAATGACATCCAAGTCTTGCTTATCAAGTTGGAGTACTTATGAGTTTCCCGATGGAAATTCATAAGTCGTCAATCCTACTTAGAGTGTGTTAAGTTTAGCATGTATTATTTTACCATAGCTAATAACACAAACATTTGAACACTTTAGACTCAATGAAACATCTTCATTGCAAGTGTAAGTTGCAATTTGATGACTAATCTTGTTGTCTTGCAATCGACTTCGTGATTTCATGTAATAACCAAGGATGGTTAAACATGTAGACTCGAGAAAATATCTATGGTCATTTGATTGATATTTCCGTGATCTAGATAAATCCTAGTCTCGATTTCATGTTCATATTCTAATTTTGTAGTTAGATTGAATTGTGAGATTAATTATCATTTAAATAATAATCATCTTCATATTTAAAATCCTCTTACGATCACCTATTAAAAGAAAGCACAAAAATGGTTTGTGGAATATGTTAAATTCTTCCTAATCCTAACCTTAGATGGTTAAAGGGTTCTCATTTGATGAAGAAGAAATATTATGCTTATTTGATAAAGTAAGAGAGAGTTTTGATGAGAAAATAGTTTGAGTTTTGAGTCGTGCTTTTAAATTGTTTGAGCAAAGTTACATATGTTGTGCATTTGCTCATGTTTAGTTACCAATTGCATTGCAAGGTAAATTACTTGAATATTTTGGACAAAACATTCAAGTCTTCAATCCTACTTCATTGTGTATTTTATGCATATATTTCCCAAATATTTAGAACACAACTATTAGACAAGTAGACTCAATATGACATCATCTACACAAGTGTGAGTTATGATCTGATGCATATTCTTATCGTCTTGGAAAGGGATGTCGTTATTTTCATATCAATCGAGTGTGATTGAGTATGTAGGTTTAAGATAATATCTCTTGTTATATTTTGATATAATCTTAAAGCTAGACAAATAAGAATCTGATTTCTTGTCCATACTCGAAAACTTGTCAATTAGATTCGATAATAACATCAATCATAGTTTGCATAATGACTTGATATATATATTCAAAATATTTCTTGACCCTCGTGAACACTCTTTTAAAAGAAGTCAAATAAAGATTTTCATAGTGTGTTCCACTAATCCCAAGACTAGTTATAAGTGTGAGGTTGATGAATAATGACAAGTTAATTTCTTACTTCAAGGTTGTCATATATTTTGCGTGTGCGAAAAACTATTTGTTGTTATGCATAGTATGCATAGTTTTTGATATTTTATTAGTATATGAATGATTTTTCTAACCATTTTAATACAACACACATCTTTTGTAAAACACTATATGTTTATAAAAAGAATATAATTATGTGTGTGTTAGAACAATGTAAGCACAAGCAAAGTTTAAAAATACAATTTCTTTTACTTAATTACCAATGTATTAATACAATCTTTTATTTTGTTTAGCCAACCCAAGGTCAAACACCGCAAGATGATGAAAAGATTTAGACATCTTGTTGGAAGAGAGTTGATGTGTTGGAAATATTTTAGCGAGGGGTTTTAATAGATGATCTTAGGACATTATTTTTCTACACACTTGACAAACTATTAATCTCTCATTCCTAAGTGGGTTACTACACTCAAAATGATCTACAAGATGTTTATGTAACACTTGTAAATATAGTGATCTATGCCTATATGCAATGCACAAACAATTTTGCAACTTAACGCAAGAAATCTAGCGTAATTTCTATTAGGCATAATCCGAAAACTAGTAACATACAAATAGCATACATGGCACATGTGTTTAGATATATAATTAGCTCAATTACAAATAGTAATGATTACTTATTAATATCTATTAACCAAGTTGAAACAAAAGTAAACACACATAATCATCTAGCATACACATAAGGATATTCGTCGTTGTTTTGTGTATTAGATATAACGATGTATACTTAGCTTGATTTGATTTGAAAATAAAATAGTTCTCCCCATTTTAAAAATTAATTAAGATCAATATTTTGAAAGGACAAATACACTATTTTTCAAAGATATATCAATTAGAAATGCCCGACTCAAAGGAAAATGTAAAATACAAGTTTTACGTTAAAACGAAACTCAAAGTTTTGACCACTATGTAGTATTTTTCATTTCTGACTTATTTAAGTTTAGAATGAATACTTGGAAGTATTTTTAAATGAAAGTAGACTCAATTATCTTCGAAATGGCGGGTGGCACGACTTCTACGGACTTACGGTTAATTTTATATGATTTTTTGAAGTTTGCTAAATTCTGCTGAAACAGACAGACGGCCCCCATAAAGGTGACGGCCCCCAGATATATTTGGGGGCCGCCCTAGCATTTATGGGACCGCCACCAGAGACCCAAAAACACGTTTTTAGTATAAAATCATTTGGTGACTTAATGTAGGGACGTAGGACTTCAGAAAGTTGTTTCAGCACATGAAATACGTGTTTTAGACATTATTTCTACTCTTACGACTTAGACAAACATAAGTTAACACTTCCAAGTTCTTTTGAGAAAAATTTCCTTCAAGCTAGTATACGAAGTATATTTAATAACAAAACTAGTACGAATCAAACAACAAAACACTTTTCATATTTAATCCCCCTTCATGGGTAATTTGATACATGGATCGTACTCTATTTTAAAAACCATTTGTTTTGAAAACTAGAGCGACGTGGCTCTGATACCAATTGTGGAAACCGTGGAGGGGGGTGAATGCGTTTTCATTAAAAAAAACTTTAAGATCATGGATTACATCACAAACGCCAATCAAGTTAGACGTAATATGAGAAGTATCGATAATAGGTTTTACAACAACTAGCACATTTTCTTAATAATTACAAAACTACCAAAATATTAACTACAAAAAAAGTAGTACACAACCTTAACTAACAATATATACACAACCATTCACATAATCATGAGCACAATGCAAGTATAAAAGTAAAGCGATAAATGTAAATAAATAAGTAAAGCGAAGGGTAAAAGAAAATGCAAACCGACACGATGATTTATAGTGGTTCGGTCATGAAGTTCCTCTTCGCCCTACTCCACTCCTCGAGTATCCAACTCGAGAGTTACTTCACTAATCAACAAGCTCCCTTTCGGCGAAGAAAACCTTATACCAATGCTTACATTATTTTCCGACACTAAGCTAGATGTCGAGTCCTTCTTCGGGTACAACCAAACCCGTTATGTTTTATGGCCCAACATAACAAACCTTGTGTTTTATGGCCTAAACACATAAACCGCGTCGCTTACATTATTTTCTGACACTAAGCTAGATGTCGAGTCCTAATCTTAGCTAGAACCAATCTACCATATCACCAATGTAATTTAAGACATAAAATACTAACCAACCCACAATCAACCCATCCAAATATATACATCATTTGGATATACACACTAATAAATATTAGAAGGCATGGACTCGATCTATATGTAACAAATGTTACAAATGGACTAACTAGACTACATAACTTCGGATCTTGAAGATGACCGAAGTTCTTCTCTTGCACTTGAGGAAAGGAGGAAAGGATAGAAGATTTGATCACATTTAAACAAGATTAACCAAGTTGAATGATCAAAGATTTAGTGAGATCTAGAGAGAGAAAGAACTGAAAGAAAATCGTGCAAAAGGGTTGTGAAAATAGTTGGAGGTGACCCACTATTTATAGGAGCTGAAAAACAGCCTGTCAGGAAACGACGGTCCCAGATATATAAGGGGGCCGCCAAATAATTAAAAGGGCCACCGACCAAATTAAGGGACCGCCCCGACAGACGCTCCTATTTTTGTCTTTTTGTGGTGACAAACTTGTCTGGTGAAAGTGACACTTATTTTAAGGGGAAATGACCAGATTTTGAAATTCAAAATAATTACCAAATAAAACATTTCTTTATAATTCAAAAATAATTTTTGAGAAATAGTTTTGTTGTATTTATAAAAATATAAAGTTTAAGACAAAAACTTATTTTCTTTATCATCCACAAGTTAATATTTTTGTACATAACCTTATGTGATTTACATCGGGGTGTAAACCAATGTCAGCTTGATGCATAACTTGAGACGTCAGAGAGATGTTGAACGTGTAATGCATTGATGATTTGTGATACAAGTAACTTGCCACTTACGTTACGTATTAACAAGTTACATGTTTTGTCATTAACAAAACATAAAGAGATCGTACAATAAATTAAATATCGAAATATTTGCACCTAACAATCCCCCCATTTTTGATGATGGACAAACTTTGGTTAAACTATAGCACATAGTAAAGTTTAAAAGTTACTCGTTTACACTCTCTTCTCCCCCTTTTGTCGAAGCAAAAAGGTATACAGTGGATTACGGTTGGAGCATATAGGTTGGGGATTTGAGAAGAAGTCATGAGAAGAGGGTACGTGCTCCGGGTATATATGTTTGAGGTATGAGGAGAAGATATGAGAAATAAAGGTGAGGGTGATTGTGTGTTTCTTGGATAGTTTAGAAAAGGTCATGAGAGGTGAGAAGTAGGCAAGAGAAGAAGTTAGGTACTTTGATTTTGTAGGTTGAAGGAATGAGGAAGAGGTAGGTGATCTAAGTATATATGTTGGAGGAATGTAAGAAATAAGGTTGAGGCGATTTTGTGTTTCTTGGATAATTAAGAGGATGTTGTGATAGATGAGAAGAAGGCATGAAAAGAAAGTATGTACTTCAAATATATAAGTTGAAGGTATGAGAAGAGGACCTTAAGGTTGAGGGTGAATTTAAAGTGGAGGAGGTGAAGTATTTGGAGTACAAATAAAACCTTCATCGGTAGTTGACAAATCCCTAATCCAATCTTCCTATAAAGGTGAGCTTGGCATTCATCCTGTAAGTCTTCTAATCATCATGGTTAAACTAAATCCATGCAATTAAAAACCACTACTCATAGCTCCCATTTGCTTATTGCATCCCCTGATAATTAAATTCCTTGTCTATTTTTGACTCTAACGACTATGGATCACATAAATTAACCATCGATGCTCAAGAAGCCGATGCATTAAAATGAGCAAAACGCTTGAAAATTGCTAAGTGCTACCCCCCGATGTATGAGCCCCCTTGTTTGGGGCACCAGGGAATCAAGATATTGTTGTCTAACAACACAAAGTTAGTAGACAAGTGCACAATCATATAGTCAAAACATTAAGTCGGGAAACTAGACACGACTTCTAGTTTCAATTATTCTAAAGGTATGAACAACTTTTGAAAGAAAGGTTAGAAAGCTAGATACCTGCAATCATTATTAAAAAATCAACAATCTAAATGATAATAATTAAAGACTTCAAGACGTATATATATAGAGAAAGATTAACTACTTTTAATAAACAAGAATGGGGAACAGTGGAGGGGGAATCTATTATGATTGACAAGCATACACAAAAATATTATGAGAATGGCCTTTTAAAAGTAACGAATGACACTTAAAATAAATATCTTAGCAAAATAGTGTCAATATATTATAGTATATATTATATACATATATATATAAATATATATTATATATATGAATATATATATATATTATATATAATATATAATATATATATAATTATATAATATATATACAAAAAATAAGACAAAGATGGAGAGCATAGTGCTCTTCGGATGTGTATGAAAATGATTCTAATAGAGTCGAACAGTGGAAAGATAGCGATACTAAGAAGGAACGTTTGACGAGAGGTTGATAGAAAAGATTGATATCTCAATATTGCACTAACAATTGGTGTGCATTGACCTATTGAGCCAAATGTGGATGATTAGGAATTTAAAGGTTTTGTTTGGTTGTTTGATGGTTGAAAGTATCATGTTGAGGGAACAAAGGTGGGATAGTGAAATGAGTAGTTCTTCATGGTGGGAAAAGTAATGAGAGAAATCAACAATGTGGTTGACTCAATAACACTGAAGATTGAATATCTTCTTTATGTTCTTCACTTCTAGAAGTGGCAAGATTTAATAGCGAAGAGTGACATTTTGCATTTCGCAAATTACTTAAATATTTTGCGGGATGAATAATTAAGTTATGATAGGATATAGGAGGAATTTTAATTGTAACAAACTAATATAAAGAGAAGAAAACGTTTAGACGTAAGAGGAAATGTAGAGAGCACAAACGTAATTAGAAGTAAAAAAAGAATGTTTAGAAGTAAGAAGAAACGTCAAAAGTAAAAAGACTATTAGAAGTGAGACGACTATTCGAAGTGAGAGGATTGTTGAGAAAGAGAGGAACTGTTTAGAAGTGAAAAGACCATTCGATGTGAAAAATAATAGGTGCACGAAAGTGAGGACCAAATGTGAGGAGATTTGTGAGTATGAACAGTGTAAGGATTATATTTTGAAATGAGAGACATTTCATTAATGAAATTCACTTAAATATAACAACAAAGCAATGATGCTATGAAGTGTTAGGATGTAAGGATGACCCATTTATCTATATAGAGATATTAGGCATAGGTTTAGGTGTAGGAAAGACGTCAACTCTTAGCAGCAGAAAAGAGAGAGGGTATGTTTGTTTAATGATTTGAAAAGAAATGACATATATCTCAAGCCTGCTGTCGGCGGTCCCAGATATATCTGGGGGCCACCAGAATAGACTTGGGGGCCGCCGGACCACCAACAGGAGAGGAGTTTAGGGCTTGATGAATTTTGTGAAAGGAGTGACATTTTTTAATTGCATTCGCTAATTAAAAATAACTTAAAGTACTTCGATGAAGTATGTTCAGTTGCCACATACGCATGAAAAAAGAATAGACTAGAATCGATACTAGTAGAAAAGAAGAGAAAGATTTACGAAATGTGTTCCATCATTCCTAGACCTAGACAAAGACAATTTAACGATTCTCGGTTCAGGGGTAAAGAAAGAATGTCGACGATGTTATCTTCAGACGCAACTTATTCGAATGGAGATGTTTCCATTTGAACATTGTCCCAAAGAAATGGTGACGTATCTTTGGTGTGTTTCATACGCGAAAATAATAATAATAATAATAAAAAAAAGAAGGAAAAAAAACAAACCGAGAAGGCACGAGCTTAGACAAATATCAACGACGGAATGGTGGTCTCTTGAGATATGTGAATGTTCATAAAAAGAATCTTATGACAAGTAATAGAGGTTATCTTAAAGGTGATAGTGGAAATAGTAGAGGAAAGAGATTAGCCATCTCTATGATGTAGAGGCGATGTGTTAAGTGAGAAGAGAAGATGTGTGATCGAAAGATAAAATTGTTTTCGTCAAAGAAAAGAATTTATCTTCGAAGAAAAGAATGTTTTTCGTCAAAGAGAAAAAAAGAATGTTTCGTCGAAAGGGATAATACTGTTTTCGCTGAATGGAAAAGAGAATGTGTTCGTTGAAGCGAAAAGATGATATTTCGTCGAAGAGAAGAGGATAAGCGTTTTAACTTAATTTTATTAAAAGGCTTGAATACAGGATTTTCGGATATGCCTTTAAACGTTTGCGATTGTAAGTTAAAGATACTTGAATATCTCCGGATGAAATATTTAAGTGTCAACCTACTTGGAAGGGGCTTAGAATATGCATCTAACTTATTCGTGACAACGAGTGGATTATTTGGAAGAAAGGGAATGAGATTAAGGAAATTGTGTGAAGGCAGACTCTAGAAGATTAAGACCATGTTTTGACTCTTTTGTAAATTCAAGATAGTAACGCGGATGCGAAGAAAGATATTCTAGTGTGAGAAAATATATACATAGATGTATAAGACATATAGATATAAGCATGCAAGTTTATCTAAGCATGCATCGACACAATAATCAACAAGATTAATGTTTAAGAGTATATGACATCTAAACCCTTATTTTCAGACACCAACCCTAACATAGTGTTAGGTGAACAATTTAACACTAAGTCATGGTAAAAGATCACATACAAAACATGTTTATTTAATTGCAATTTGCATGTAAAACGAGTTAGCATTTAATCATTTAGCATCAGTGTTATTTAGATAACCTACGAGATATTTTATACTAAATGCTATGCTAAGCAAATAAAAACATCGAGCATTACGATAAACATGAAAAAGCATATAGATTTGCATTACGGGGAGAATGTTATCAATCCTTACCCTTCATACACAATGTGAAAATGCAAGATCTAGATTGACTAAGGAGAAACCTAATATCTACTTGCTTAAATGAGATACAAAGTCTATCGATGTAGACTATCATTAGGCATATTTAGGAAGAGCCATTATAAACAAATTATAATAAATGAATAATGAGACTACCCAGGGGTGGGGGGGGTACCCTAGCGGTGCGCAATTCAGCTAAACACCACCATTCTTACGGGTTATACGCACGAACCCAACTTTTACTCTTGGAAGCAATTTCACACGTTATAGTCACATTGATTTCTATGCAATAGATTCTCCAGTAGTCATTCTCATGTTAGACAAAATATACTTCCTATATTTGCCTAATGAAGTGTAGCAAAGATAAAATTTGTATTATCTTTTTATAGAGGGCCTAACATGACTCAACTAACATGCTTTAATTTCAGTTCGCATTATTCTAATCAAGATGTGTAGAATTCTAAGGTTAAATAAGAGAGAAAGCAAGTTGTTGTAATTTTAAGAGATAATGAATCATCTAGAACCTAGGAGTATGCTTAAGGGTGACATGCGTAATGTACCATGTTGAGAGTGTTCAAAGAATGCACCTTTGCATGTCTTTTACGTAATAGATTTAATTAAGGTTACTTACCTTAATGAATCGTGTGAATGTTTCTTTTGTCAAAATAATGATGATTGATTAAAGGTTAGTTACATGTATGTTAGACTTTTTAAGCAAGATATTGACAAGAGGAAGATGTTTAAATCTAATGCCATTGGCGGAGTAGGGATATTGGATTGATGAATCTTTAAACAGAAGAAGAATCTTAGGACGAAGGATCCATCGATCCGTGGAGGTGCCGAATTTGGGCAAGGATCATTTCCCCCATTTTTTGGAGATGGGTGTGAAATAGTTATTAAAGAAACTTATATAAGTACAGGAAATTCTTGTTTGAGTTTATCAACATGAAATCCAAGACTTGCTTTCAAGTTTGGAGTACTTAGGACTGCCCGATGGAAAATCATAAGTCGTCAATCCTACTTAGAGTGTGTTGAGTTTAGCATGTATAATTTGACCATAGCTAATAACACAACATTTGAACATTTTAGACTCAATGAAACATCTTCATTACGAGTGTGAATTGCAATTCATCTTGTTGTCTTGCAATCGATTTCGTGATTTCATGTAATAACCGAGGATGGTTAAACATGTAGACACGAAAAAATATCTATGGTCATTTGATTGATATTTTTGTGATCTAGATAAATTATAGTCTCAATTTTATGTTCATATTCTAATTTTATAATTAGATTGAATGATGAGATTGATTATCGTTTGAATAATAATCATCTTCATATTCGAAATTCTCTTACGATCACTTATTGAAAGAAAGCACAATAATGGTTTGTGGAATATGTTCAATTATTCCTAGTCCTACCCTAGATGTTAAAGGGTCTCAATTTGGTAAAAGGATATATTAATCTTATTTGGTAAAGTTAGAGAATTGTTTGACGATAAGAGAATTATAGTTTGAGTTTGCTTTAATTGTTTTGAGCAAAAGTTTACATATGTTGTGACATGTGCTCATGTTTGGCTTTTCGAGATGACGAACTTTAACCAATTGCATTGCATTGTTAAGAATTACTTGAATATATTGGACAAAACATTCCAAGTCGTCAATCCTACTTCATTGAGTAATTTTAATATATCTGGTTTGCCAAATATTTGAACACAACATTTGGACAAGTAGAACTCAATAGGACATCATTTACACAAGTGTGAGTAATGATCCGATGCATATCTTACGTCTTGTGAAAAGATGTCATCTTTTTCACAATCAATCGAGTTTGAGTGATATGGTAGGTTTAAAGATAATCATCTCTTGTTTATATTTTGATATAATCTTAAAGCTAGGCAAAATAAGAATCATATTTCTTGTCCATACGTCAAAAACTGTCATTAGATCGAATAATAATATCAATCAAGTTAGAATACTGTGTTATATATATATTCGAAATCTGTTCTTGACCATCAAGAACACTTTTTTAAAAAAAGACAAATAAAGATTTTCTAGTATGTTCCCTAAGCCTAAGACTAGGGGGTAGTCATAATGTGCTATACCCGAAAATAGATTTTCGACAAATAAAAGACATAGATGGTAGAATCGTAACCCTAGAATACGACCCAAATCGAAATGCATACATTTGTGTGCCTCATACTCTATAGGGATGGTGAGAAGAGATATATTTTACATCCCAGGGGGGCTATAATTGGATATACCATTCAATTCCGATTCGCTAGCCTCTCAAATCTCATTTTTTCATCGGGGTGAATTATTTTTAAAGAAACTGTGTAAGGCAAATAGTAACTAAATACAAAACGAGCATTACCGGCCCTCAATTGATAAACAGAGGAAAGCTTTTGTTTCCTTTCTTAGTGAAAAAAAGTCCTATACAATCAGACCCATTACCAAGCTGAAAAATGGGGTTGAATTAATTTCAAGATATAAGGCTTTCCTATTATAACAGGTTGTTCAAAAGGATCCCCCGTTGATAAGTTAATTTCTTACTTCTGGATTGTCATATGTTTTGCTTGTGTGAAAAACTATTTGTTGTATATGCAATAGGATGCATATTTTTAACATTTTATTATGTAATTAATGATTTTTCTAACCAATTAATACAACCCACATCGTTTGTAAAATACTATATTTTATAAAAAGGAATATAATTGTTTGTATGTGTAGAAAAATGCAAGTCACAAGCAAAGTTTAACAAAAAAAGATAAAATTTCTTTTACTTAAATACAATGTGTTTTAATATATATTTTTTTTTTGTTTAACCAATCCCAAGTCAAACAAAGCAAAACAAGAAAAGATTAGACATTCGAGTTGGAAGAAAGTTAATGTGTTGGATAGTATATTATGCGATTTTAACATATGATCTTAGGACATTATTTTTCCATACACTTGACAAATTATTTAACTTTTGTTTCTAAATGGGTTACTACACTCAAAATAATCTACAAGATGTTTGTAAATAGAGTGATCTATGCCTATAGGCAATGCACAAACAATTTTGCAACTTAACGCAAGAAATCTAACGTAATTCCTATTAGGCATAATACGGAAAACTAGTAACATACAAATAGCATACATGGCATATGTGTTTAGATATATAATTAGTTCAATTACAAATATTAATGATTATTTATTAATATCTATTAACCAAGTTGAAACAAAAGTTAAACACACATAATCATCTAGCATACACATAAGGATATTTATCGTCGTTTTGTGTATTAGATATAAACAAAGTATAACATAGCTTGATATTTATTTTGAACACACAAATAGTTTCTCCCCATTTTAAAATTAACAAGATTAATAGTTTTTTCAAAGATAAGTTGACTAGAAATGCGACTGAAAGAAAAAGGTAAACTACAAGTTTTACCGTCAAAACTGAAAACATAATTTTTGACCACATTAGTATTTTGCTTGTAGACTGACTTAAGTTTAGAATAAAGACTTGGAAGTGCTTTAAATGAAACTAGACTCAATTATCTTCAAAATGGTGGGTGGCACGACTTCTACGGACTTACGGTTGATTTTATATGATTTTTCGAAGTTTGTCAAAAACTGACAAAACAGATAGGCGGCCCCCATAAAGGTGACAGCCCCCATATATCTTTGGGGGCCGCCCGAACATTTATGGGACCGCCACCAGTGACTCCAAAACACGTTTTTTTGTTCAAAATTATTTTGGTAACTAATGGAGAACATAAGACTTTAAAAACTTGTCCAGCACATATATTTCGTGTTTTAGACATAAGTCTACTCTTACGACTTAGACAAACCATAAGGTTACAAACTTCCAAGTTCTTTTGAGAAAATTTTCCATCAAGCTAGTATACGAAGTATATTTAATAACAAAACTAGTACGAATCAAACAACACAACACTTTCCATATTTAGTCCACATTAATGGGTAATTTGATACATAGACCGTGCTCTATTTTAAAAACCATTTGTTTTGAAAACTAGAGCGACATGACTCTGATACTAATTATTGAAACCGTAGTGGGGGGTGAATACGTTTCCTTTAAAAACTTTAAATCTTTTGTATCAATTATTAAATCACTCTCTGTCGGCGGTCCCATAAATATATGGGGGCCGCCTAGTACATCAGGGGGCCGCCCTATTTAAAGGGACCGCCTCCAGAAGAGGTTTTCGGACTAGATCATTTGTATCAAATCACCAATCAAGTTTGACGCAATATGAGAAGTGTCGATAATGGATTTACAATTACTAGCGCATATTCTACCAATATATCCACACTCACAATGTTTACTACAAAGAGCTACACAACCATGACTAACACAACATACACAACAATTCACACAATCATAAGCACAATGCAAGTGTAAAAGTAAAACGATAAATGTAAAGACATAAGTAAAGAGAAAGGTAAAAGAAAATGCAAACTGACATGATGATTTATAGTGGTTCGGTCACGAAGCTCCTCTTCGCCCTACTCTACTCCTCGAGTATCCAACTCGAGAGTTACTTCACTAATCAACAAGCTCCCTTTCGGCGGAGAAAACCTTATACCAATGCTTACATTATTTTCCGACACTAAGCTAGATGTCGAGTCCTTCTTCGGGTACAACTAAACCCGTTATGTTTTATGACCCAACATAACAAACCTTGTGTTTTATGGCCTAAACACATAAAATGCATCGCTTACATTATTTTTTAACACTAAGCTAGATGTCAAGTCCTAATCTTAGCTAGAACCAATCTACCACATCACCAATGTATTTTAAGGCCTAAAATACTAACCAACCCATAATCAACCCATTTAAATATATAAATCATTTGGATGTACACACTACTATAGATTGGAAGACATGAACTTGTTGATCCCAAACCTAGATCGATTCCTTAGGTTGTTTAAGGTTAAATTACCTTGGATAAATCCAAAATAACTTGTTGTAGAAACATTGTATGTATATTAAAGTGTATGCGGAATCTACACCTTAATACTCTAGAAGTAAAATCAATGAAACAGTAATCTTGAACAACAAAGATATAACCAAATGCTCCAATATTATTAGATCAATAATACGCGTACTCTTAACTTAGTACTGGGGTTTACAACCTTGAAGCTTTTCTTAATCGACTTTGACAACTATGAAAACTGATAATGATACGACTGTGTGTTTTTGGGATACATCAACTAATGCCCTAGAACCTCCTTTTATAGACTAAGGAGTCCTAGTCGGCTTACAATACATTCCTAAGATATCTTAATCTTTTCCAAACATAAATGTAATCTTCTAAATAAATACATTATGTATATCTTGTACATAAATATCTCAACACTTATCTTCACACGCATTCTTGTTCTCCAAACAATATTTATCTTTTTAATTCGTCTTTATCCTCTTGACAGTAGAAAGTCTTCAAACAGTTATAATCTTTCCACCAGCAGCACTAATAAACATAAGCAGTAGTAACATTAGTACTAGCAGTCTTAACTTTTACTACTAACAACACTAACTACTTAGCTTATATTTGACTTCAACACTAAGCAGTCTTAACTTCAACTAACAGGAGTAACTTTATGCTATCAGTACTAAATTATACTAACAGTGGTAACTAGTAGTGGTAATGTTATACTACTAGTACTAAACACTTAGCATAATTTCCATTATGTACCTGAGCAGTAGTAACTTCTAAGAATCCATGAAGTCTTTTAAGTCCCAATAATCCTCCCCCAAACTTGATGTTCATATTCTGAATCTTCAAGTTTCTAAACACCTGGACCTCCTTTTATAGCATAAGGACTCCTAGGCTTACAAGGAAACTAATTAATATATTAATGAGAGAATCAATTAATTATCTTCTCATTAATATTCATTCTTATCTTATTTTGACCAAATCTTTATTTTCTTCTACATCTTGTAGAACTTCATGATGGTAATTTTGGTCCTTGTTTCCATCTTGTTTTATTCTTTTATTCAGTTTGTCTCATCAAATCAAGAATCCCAACAATCTTCTCCTATTTGATGATGACAAAACAAACAAAGTCTCGTACGAACTTCATTATAAAGCCAACATCTTCCCCTAAGTTAGATGTAAAACATTCCCGAAGAAACACAATCTACAATGCTTCCCTTTGACATAAAAAGAATTAGAATCCCTGACATTCACACCACACATCATAAGCTGCAAATCATATCTCTGTAGTATTCTTCCTTTTATGTAATCACAAATAGGGGATCTCTGTAAAATCATACTTGGATCATAACAACTACAAATCATATACCACAACTTCTAATTTAGCCTTCCAATACTCAAATTGCCCATCATTACGCACAATAAGAAAAATGAATCTGAGAAGTAGAAATTTAAACTAGCAGTAGTAATAAAGATCAGCAGTAGTTACAAAATAACGTTCCCCTCAGAAGTGGTGCATGTAGATGGTTAAACATTTCATAAATAAGCTTCCCTGAAACCAAAAGTTTACCAATCATCTTAAATCTAGAACTCTGTAGTCTCTATTATGATCACTGATTGGAGAAAACTGAGTATAACAAATTTGATGAAGAAGTAGAATCTCCCAAACTTGTGTCTTATGTCTTGCATTATCCATGTGACGTCGAACTTATAAAAAAATCTATGAAATATAAGTAGACCGCAACCTCTTGACAAAAACCTCATCTTCTATGAGACACATACTAAGTGATAGCAAATGTGAGCATTGAGCATCATAAGAAAAATCACACACCTTTGCTAGATTTTGACAAGTCTTTGTCACACCATTGTAAGCACGAACAAGTTATCTTGAAAGTCATAGCCTACAAAACTATACTTTAAGATATGATAAGACACGCACCTGTGAAACCCAACTACAACATCAAATAAGCAATAATCAACTTTCTTCGTAATTACATCTTCAAATAATCTCCAAAAATATGAGCCAAAAATCAATAAGAATAAACTATTTGAAAAATAGTTTTGTCCAAGATCCAAATCCATCTGAAAATCAAGCACTGTCCGATATCGGGTAACACTAGCAGTACAAACTCCATTTCACGGACGCCACTAGCAGTATAAAAATCTCGGACAACAAAGGCAGTATAAAAAAACCTTCTTCGCACATTGTTGAGCCAAATCAAATCCCTAAGCCCACGTTACATGAGGCCCAACTGCTGCTCCTTTAACTATCATCTACGATCAAAAACCATAGCAGCATAATCCTTTACTACAATAGAAGGCTCATTATCATATACACCATTCTGTTGTCTTCTTTATACCACATGTTTAAACAACATCAAAGCATCATAGGCCCAAGTTTCATAAAGCCCAAACAAAATCAATGAGCCCAATGGCATTAAGTCCAATAGCTTGAGTAGTTTTCACGAAATAGTACTTAACATGCATGCACATGTTCCAATGACAGTACTAACGTGTATAAGAGCACAAACAGTATTAATACATACTGTCAACAATACAAAACCTGCATAACACTATTAACATTGCATTGACACCTAGTAATAGTTGTACCTTCCAAGTATATACCTGTATAATTTCCAAATATATGTCATGAATGAACATCGCATTCACCAGCTGTAATCTTACTTGCTTAAAAACCCATAAAGCCCATCTAATCCATAATCCTACGCACTACCAAATTCATAACCCCAAGCAACATAAATTCACATGATATTAAATCACAACCCCAGTCTTGAAACAAACGCGATACCCTAGGGCCCTTAAACAACATCAGAATCACGAACCAAACATAAGATGGCAGTATTAATAATCATGAAGGCAATACTAACATGTAAATGTAGCAGTACTAACTCTCAATGAGCAGTACTATTTACGAACAATACAAAGTCATCCTTCCTCCCATGGCTTTTAGTGATACTTTAATTAACAAGAAAGTGTCACTAATTCTTTTTGTGCCCAAAAAGCTTTCATGTCCATCTTATTCAATCATTAATTCACCATTCTCTTTTCTTGTGTGTTGGTATCACTTCATGCCTGAACTTTTATTTATTAATTAGTTTGAACCAATAACCATGGCAAACCGTCAGCAACAAAATCGAGTCCTTTTTCTTTTTTTTCTTCAATTTATAAAACCTTGTAGATCCTAGATCAAGAGCAACGAGGCTCTGATACCACATGTTGAGAATCATTTAGCCCATCTAGGATTAGTTTTACAGATAATATTGAATGCACAGTGGAACAATAAGAAAGCAATATTATCAAACAAGGTTTTTCATTGAATGATTTCCCTATTACCCCAACTATAACTTGGGGCTACTAACTACTAAATAGACATCTATAATATGTCTATTACTAACTAACTACTAACTATGGTGTACACACACACACCTTTACTATTTGACTCTCATCAGTCGACTATGCAATGGATGGATTTTTCTTAATGCCTAGACCTCCTTTTATAGCATAAGGAGTCCTAGGCTTACAGGGAAACTAATTAATATATTAATGAGAGAATCAATTAATTATCTTCTCTTTAATATTCATTCTTATCTTATTTTGACCAAATCTTTATTTTCTTCTACATCTTGTAGAACTTCATGATGGCAATTTTGGTCCTTCTTGTTTCCATCTTGTTTTATTCTTTTATTCACTTCGTCTCATCAAATCAAGAATCCCAACAGAACTTGATCTATATGTAACAAATGTTACAAATGGACTAACTAGACTACATAACTTTGGATCATGAAGATGACCGAAGTTCTTCTCTTGCACTTGAGGAAAGGAGGAAAGGATAGAAGATTTGATCACATTTAAACAAGATTAACCAAGTTGAATGATCAAAGATTTAGAGAGATTTAGTGAGATCTAGAGTAAGAAAGAACTGAAATAAAATCATGCAAAAGGGTTGTAAAAATAGTTGGAGGTGACCCACTATTTATAGGAGCTGAAAAACAGCCTGTCAAGAAACGATGGTCCCAGATATATAAGGGGGCCGCCAAATAATTAAGGGACCGCCCCGACAGACGCTCCTGTTTTTGTCTTTTTGTAGGTGGAAGTGACACTTATTATAGGGGGAAATGACCAGATTTTGAAATTCAAAATAATTACCAAATAAAACATTTCTTTATAATTCAAAAATAATTTGTCTAAATAATATTTGAGAAAAAGTTTTGTTGTATTTATAAAAATATAAAGTTTAAGACAAAAACTTATTTCTTTGATCATCCTACAAGTTTAATATTGTTTGTACATACCTTATGTGATTTACGTCGGGTGTAAACCAATGTCCGTCTTAATGCATACTTGAGACGTTGAGAGATATTGATATGTGTATGCATTGATGATTTGTGATTACGAGTAACTTGCGCACTTTACGTTTTGGGATACAATTTCCCATATGTACAAAGCTTTGACTTTGTTGGTTGTTCCAATTCATAGGATAGAAATTTTGATGGATTGGCTCTCTAGAGTTTCTTCTAGGTTGAGGTATGTTGTATCTTGTTTGAGAAGAGATATTTCTCCTAGGCGGAGGTGTTTTCGATCTAGGCTCGATTTTGACATAACCTATACCGCTTTTGAGTGATGGTTTTAAAGACGGTTTCTTTGACTCATCAATTCTATTATGTGTTAGTTTCTTCCTAGTAATAACAAAATCCGACCAAGAAGACATGGGTAGACTAAAAATGTGTTCTGTCAAATTTTCATCACTCATGCGACTCACGGATCTAGGTATGGTGGATCCGTGTGCCTTTATGGTGGATTCGTCTGACGCTTTACTACTATAGAATCCTTGACCTATTTTACTACTAGATGACTTTTTATTATTTAACATTTCTGTTGGGATTCTTGATTTGATGAGACAAAATAAATAAAAGAATGAAACATAAGGACTAAATCTAGTATATCAGAATTCTACAAGCTGGTGGAAAATTATAAAGATTTGGTCAAAGATTTACAAGATAAAGATAAGAAAGTATTTAAATTAGTTTAATTAGTTTCCTTATCATATTGATTTGCTTCCTTTGTAAGTCATGATCTATCCCTATATAAAGAGATCATAGGCATAGGTTTTAAAGATAGCAGAGTTGACTGATGAGAGTCGAATAGTAAAATGTGTGTGTGTACACCATAGTTAGATAGTTAGTTGGTTGCACCCAGATTGTGTTTGGGTAGAGGGAAAACTGCATGAATAATAAACTTGTATATAAACATCATTATCTCCATCATTGTTGTTTTATTTATTCCGCTGCATATTGTTAATCTTTGATGTTTATAATCCTAGATGAGATCTAACCCATCTCAAGCTTAAACGATCATAGAGTCTATCAGATTCTTTAGACTTCACAATTGGTATCAGAGCCTTGTGGCTCATGATATCTAGGATCTATAAGGTTTTTGGTATTGTGCTCTTGGTGAAAAAGAAGAGACGAATATGTTTTTTTATGTATTGGTGATTTTGGTGAAGTTACAGTTTTTGCGACACTTTAAAGCGTCGTCTTTATACTTTTTTAGTGCAAGTCGTGTTGGTGAAAACTAGGGCTTTTCATGAAACCCTAATCGGGTCATGAAGATTGATTCGTCCTTGGTTCCAAGAAGTAGCAGGTACAATTGGTTTGTGAACAAAAGAACGAGCAGCAGGGTTTGACGATCAGTTAATCATTTCTTGGTGTTAAGAAGAAGCTGCTAAAAACCCTAATTATCTAAGGTTTGGTCGTTTATTGGTATGAAGAAAAAGGCAGCAGGATTTTGAAATTGATTCGAGTTTGTACTGCTCACATTGATTATTAAAGCTGCTTGGGCTTGAAGGTATGTTAGTGCTGCTTATGTACATGTTTCTGCTATCAATGAAGATAAGAAAGGTAAATACTGCCAATGAACACTTAGTACTGCTAATAGAAGTTAATACTGCTAGTATAATTTTAGTACTGCTCGTTGAAAGTTTATACTGCCAGTTGGATATTAGTATTGCTAGGCTTACAAGTTAATACTACTGCTTATGTGAACTTAATACTGCCAATGCAACTTAATGCTGCTACAAGAACAAGTTAATACTTCTTATTGGATTCAAAACAGGTTGTTTCATGGAAGATTAGTACTGTTATCGTGAAGAGCAGATTACTAAAATTGTTTTGGTGTAGCAGTAATTGATAGGAAAGATGCTGCTATTTAGTATATGGTGTTACAGGATATAAAACAGATAGTAAGCTCAAGTTTATCTTCCGGTTAAACTGCTATATTGTTGCTACTGTTGGAGTGTTTAGCGTTTAATGCTACTACTTCGTGTAATTAGTATGCTAGGTTTATAACAGTACTACACTGTTTGTGTGTTTATACTGCTACAACTAAATAAGATTGTGCTGCTAGCTTATCGTTACAATATATCATATCACACATACAAGATATGGATTCTCGGTTAGATTACAGATTCGAATAAATTGATAACAAGGCTTATTCTTTTGGGATTATTTGAAAAAATATAATGGAGCACTATGAATAACGACTATTTGTATGTTTGTAGTTGAGTTCACAGATGCGTTGATTCTTATCATAGTCTCAAATGGCTTCTAACAATTCTGGAGAAAAACATGTTTCGAGGCTTACAACGGTGTGTAAGGTAAATAAAAAAATAGAAAAAAAAAAAAAAAAAAAAAAAACAAAAAAAAACAAAAGACTTGTCAAAATCTAGCAAAGGTATGTGATTTTTCTTATGGTGCTCAATGCTCACATTTGCTATCACTTTGGTTTGGTGTCTCATAAAAGATGAGGATAATTGTCAAGAGGTTGTGATCAACTTATATTTCATAGATTTATTTATAAGTTTGACGTCACGTGGATAGTACAAGATATAAGACACAAGTTTGGGTTGTTCTACTTCAGCATCAAGTTCGTTATACTCAGTTTTCTTCATCAATAATCATTATAGAGAGCCTACAGAATTAAAGATGTTCATGCACTGTTTCAGGGGAAGGTCATTACTACCTGCAGTCAAAGTTAATGACTGCTAGGTTTACATTTCTACTCGCATGAGTTCCATTATTTTGTAATTGTAACTTCATAGAGGGTAATTTGAGTCAGTGGAAAGCTTGGATTAAAAGTCTTGATATATGATGTGTGGTTGTGAATATCAAAGTTGAATACAGTCCCTTATTGGATGAAGACAAAAAGGGGAAGATGATTATATGAAGAGCAACTTATAGATCTTGTGGTAGCTTGGCATGGAGAGTTTAACTTAAGGGGAAGATCTTAAGTTAAGGGGAAGCAGTTAGCAATTTACAAAGAAGTTTTGTTTTCATTCAAGTGGAGATGTATGTACAGATCTTAACTTCAGGGTGAAGCCATAGGCAATTATGATGAACAGCGTTCGTACACGACTTTGTTTGATTTTGTCATCATCAAATAGGGGAAGAATGTGGGATTCTTTGATTTGATGAGACAAAAAAAATAAAAGAATGAAACAAAGGACTAAATCTAGCATATCAGAATCCTACTAGCTGGTGGAAAAGTTATGACAAGATATTGGTCAAAGATTTACAAGATAAGAAAAAAAGTATTTAAATTAGTCTAATTAGTTTCCTTATCATATTGATTTACTTCCTTTGTAAGTCATGATCTCTCCCTATGTAAAGAGATCATAGGCATAAGGTTTTTAACATATAACAAGTCGACCTAATGAGAGTTCGAATAGTAACGTGTTTGTGTGAGTACCCATATGTTAGATATCTTCTAAGTTGGTTGTTAGCCCCAAGATTGTGTTTGGGGTAAGAGGAAAACGTATGAATAATAAAACCTTGTTAAACATCATTGTTATTATTGTTATTATTTCGCTGCATATTGTTAATCTTTAATGTTTATAATCCTAGATGAGATCTAGCCCATCTCGAGCTTAAACGATCTTAGAGTCTATTAGATTCTTTAAACATCACAATTTCTTTTAGTGAATTAGCGCTTTTATCAAATTTTACAAACTTAACTTGAGTTTCCTTAAGTTTAGCGTTTTCCAATTTAAGTTCTTGACATGACTTATATGTAATATCAATTTCTTTACTTCTCTTAAGTTTCTTAATTTTCTCGTTCAATTCTAAAACTTCCTTTTCTAAAAGATCTCTATTAGTTATCAAAGTTTTATTCTTGTTAATGATTCTTAGGATAATTTCACATAAGCTATCGTATTCTACTTGCATAGTATCCTTATCAAGAGAAAATGCATTATCACTATAATAAGAAGAGTTAAGAGTTACCTCATTTGACGATTGAGCCATAAGACAAGTTTCATCGTTAGTTTTGTCTTCAGCGTCAATACCTTCTATTGATCCAGAACCTCCACATAAAGGCCTTTTGAATCTTTTTTGCGAGTTGTTTTTGGACAATCGCCAATGAGATGAATTGGATCACCGCATCTAAATTATTCATGACACTCTGCATTCGTCTCATCCTTTGTCGGAATGACTTCTTTTCTTCTCTTGGTTGCCTAACAAATTTACCCTTTCTTCTAAAGAACTTTTTAAAGTTCCTTACGGCCATAGCATATTCTTCGTCATCGCTTCCGGATGTCGAAGTTTCATCATCACTAGACTCTTTCTTAGCTTTCAAGGCAATGGACTTAACTCTTTCCTTTTTGCCTCTATAAATTTCGGAATCCTTTTCCATGACTACTTCATGTACTTTTAGATTGCCGATAAGCTCGTCTAGAGCTAGTGATGACAAATCTTTCGATTCTTCAATCGCCGTGACCTTTGCTCTCCATTTAGGATGTAGAGCCCTAAGAAACTTCCTAACATAGTTCTTGCTAGAGAAACCTTCATCAAGAGCTTTAAGACTAGTAATAATAGTGTTAAATCTAGCAAAACCGCTATCAATAGATTCTTCTTCAAGGATAGTAAATTGTTCATATTGTTGAACAAGAAGATCAATTTTATTATCCTTTACTTGGCTATTACATTGATGTGTGATTAACAACGATTGCCAAATATCTTTAGCCGTTTTACACATAAAAATTCTTTCGTATTCCTTTTTAAGTAAAGCATTATAAAGAACCATTTTAGCTGCATTATTTTTAGCAAGTTTCTTTTTAAGATCGTCGGATTGTTCTTCAAAAGGAACAACCTCTAAAATTTTGGTAACTTCATTTTTAACAAGTGGTCGAAAATCACCATTCAAGATAATATGCCAAAGATCTAAATCTTTTGCTTTCACATAAGTTTCAAATCTGTTTTTCCAATATATAAAATGATCACTTTCAAAACGTGGTGGTCTTTGCATAGATTTCCCTTCTAGATATTTATTTGAATCCATAGATCGATTCAAGCTTTAATGTACAATATACGTTGAAGATCTTGGGTAACCTGGCTTTGATACCAATTGTAGAAACTAGAAGTGGGGTTGAATAGTTTTTACCGTTTTAAAATAAAACTTAGATTGGCGACTTATGTGAACTCAAGAGATATAAACAAGTATATATGATAGCGATGCAATAAGTAAATAAGTAATCTACAAAGTATGAACAAGTAAAGATAAGAAAGATTAAACCGATGACACAATGATTTATAGTGGTTCAGCTACGAAGCTCCTCTTCACCATACTCCACTCCCCAAGTACCCAGCTTGAGAGTTATCTTCACTATGTCAACAAGCTCTCTTTAGGCGGAGAAAACCGTACAAGTCGCTTACACTTTCTCGGTACTAAGCTAAATACCGAGTTCTACTTCGAGATAGAACCAATCTAACACACTATGTATTTTGTGGCCTAAATACTAACCTATCATATACATATGATATACACAACATACAACACAAGATATACAAGATGAATGATTATCACAATCGTGATGACATAACTAAACTATTAACACTTGAAGCCTGGCGTCTTTGTAAGTGCTCTTCACTAAAGAGTGGAATGAGTTGATCACTTGTAATGGATTACGTAACAAGTATAATGATCAAAGAATATAAAAGATAAAAGATGTATGTGAAAAATATTTGTCAAGAGTTGTTAAAAATTAAAGCTTAAGGTTACTATTTATAGGCAAGCCTTTGAAATTCAAATGTTATCCCAAACAGTTGTAACCTGTGACTAGCAGATCCACTATAGCTGGATCCGTCTAGTGTTTTAGGTGGATCTGTTGGGGGAGCTGGGACAACATTTGTCATTTTATGATTAACCCCAAATCTATACAAAATATTGTTTGTACTTAATAAAACTAGTTTATTAGATTCTTCTAGAATAAAAATTTCTTATCACCAATAAAGAAAGATTTTCTAGATTTGGGAATATTTGGAAAGATTTAGAAAGATTTTTTCCACTTATGGTTAATCTTATTTTGTCTTACATGATTAATATAACTAGCTTATAATTAATCATGTGTTAACTTAAATCATTTGATTAGAAAAGGTTTATACAAATGATAATATTTTTCTTTGATCATAAACTATGTTTAATAATGCCATATTCAATCCTTAAGTGATTTGTTGTCGTCAAGTAAACTTTCGACTAAATAACTTATTTTCGTAGTATGACATTATATTTGTTATTATCAAAACATGAAGATCATTAAATATAAATATCATTTTTGTACGAACCTTTGTGTTAACAATCTCTCCCTTTTTGATGATAACAAAATATAAACTCTTGCTTATTTAAAAGTTACTAAATAAGTATTTAGTGGATGAGTTTACATTTCTTCTCCCCTTTTTTGTCAAAGCAAAAAGCATTATAGAGGCCTTCCTTGCATGTCTTGTTTTGATGACTGCTAAGTGACTTGGTTACGAATGCAAAGTAAAAAATAAAGATAATATTTCAAGTGCTCCCCCTTGGTGTATGCTCCCCCTTGCTTGGGGCACTAAGGAATCGAGCTATGGATGCGTGCTACAAAACAAAGTTAGTAGACAAGCAAATATATATATGACAACCACATATGCATACAATTCTTTCACTACCTTCTTCCGTGAATAAGACTTGACACTCATTGTCACAAATTTGACTGACACTAAGTAAGTTGAATGCTAAGTTATCTATGTGTTCCATATTAGATATAGTAAGGGAGTCATTTAAGATCGTACCTTTGCCTATGATATTTCCTTTTAAGTTACTTCCAAAGACAACATTACCTCCATCGTATGCTTTGTAGGTAGAGAATAGGCTTTTGTTACCGGTCATATGTTTAGAGCAACCACTATCTTTGATCCATTCATCCGGTTTCAAGCATGTTCTCAAGCATACCTAATTTGACAAAAACAAATTCAAGCGTTTGGTTCCCAATATCTCATGGGTCCAAAAATGTTAGTGTAGTACATCCCTTGTATTTGTTGCAATTGATTAGGATATTGAAATGGAATACAATTTCCCATATGTACAAAGCTTTGACTTTGTTGGTTGTTCCAATTCATAGGATAGAAATTTTGATAGATTGGCTCTCTAGAGTTTCTTCTAGGTTGAGGTGTGTTGTATCTTGTTTGAGAAGAGATATTTCTCCTAGGCGGAGGTGTTTTCGATCTAGGCTCGATTTTGAAATAACCTATACCGCATTTGAGTGATGGTTTTAAAGACGGTTTCTTTGACTCGTCAATTCTATTATGTGTTAGTTTCTTCCTAGTAATAACAAAATCCGATCAAGAAGACATGGGTAGACTAAAAATGTGTTCTGTCAATTTTTCATCACTCATGCGACTCATGGATCCAGGTATGGTAGATCTGTGTGCCTTTATGGTGGATTCGTCTGACGCTTTACTACTATAGAATCCTAGACCTATTTTACAACTAGATGACTTTTTATTATTTAACATTTCTTTTAGTAAATTAGCGCTTTTATCAAATTTTACAAACTTAACTTGAGTTTCCTTAAGTTTATCGTTTTCCAATTTAAGTTATTGACATAACTTATATGAAATATCAATTTCTTTACTTCTCTCAAGTTTCTTAATTTTCTCGTTCAATTCTAAAACTTCCTTTTCTAAAAGATCTCTTTTAGTTATCAAAGTTTTATTCTTGTTAATAATTCTTAGGCTAATTTTACATAAGCTATCGTATTCTACTTGCATAGTATCATTATCAAGAGAAGATGCATTATCACTATAATAAGAAGAGTTAAGAGTTACCTCATTTGACGATTGAGCCATGAGACAAGTTTCAACGTTAGTTTTGTCTTCAGCGTCATTTTCGCTATTGCTCCAAGAACCTCCAATAAAGGCCTTTTGATCTTTGTTGCGAGTTGGTTTTGGACAATCGCCAATGAGATGATTTGGATCACCGCATCTAAAGTATTTCCGATCACTCTTGCCTTTCTTCTCATCCCTTTGTCAGAATGACTTCTTTTCTTCTCTTGGTTGCCTAACAAATTTACCCTTTCTTCTAAATAACTTTTAAAAGTTCCTTACGGCCATAGCATATTCTTCGTCATCACTTCTGGATGTCGAAGTTTCATCATCACTAAACTCTTTCTTAGCTTTCAAGGCAATGGACTTAATTTTTTCCTTTTTGCCTCTATAGATTTCAGAATCCTTTTCCATGACTACTTCATGTACTTTTAGATTGCCGATAAGCTCGTCTTGAGCTAGTGATGATAAATCTTTCAATTCTTCAATCGCCGTGACCTTTTCTCTCCATTTAGGATGTAGAGCCTTAATAAAATTCCTAACATAGTTCTTGCTAGAGAAACCTTCATCAAGAGCTTTAAGACTAGTAATAATAGTGTAAAATCTAGCAAAACCGCTATTAATAGATTCTTCTTCAAGGATAGTAAATTGTTCATATTTTTGAACAAGAAGATCAATTTTATTATCCTTTACTTGGGTATTATATTGATGTGTGATTAACAACGATTGCTAAATATCTTTAGCTGTTTTACATATAAAAATTCTTTCGTATTCCTTTTTAGGTAAAACATTATAAAGAACCATTTTAGCTTCATTATTTTTAGCAAGTTTCTTTTTAAGATGTCTATTAGTGTTTGTTATGCTTCATTATTTTAGCTTCATTATGTATTTTTGGGTTTTTACATGTCTATTAGTGTTTGTTATGCTAGCTTCATTGTTTTGTTGTCTCATATTTGAAGTTTAATACGTGGGTACAAGTTTTGATTATTAGCTATATGTAAAGCGCGTTCAAAACTTTTGATTTCTTAATTGTTGCATTATTTTATAGGATTTGTATGCGCTTGTTTATGCTTGCATCCATGTTTTGTTGTGTGATATTTGAAGCTTAATATGTAGGTAAAACATCTAATTTTATAAGCTAAATGTAAAGTGCGTTCAAATTTTGATTTCTTAATTGTTGCATCATTTTATAGGTTGTGTATGAGTTGTAGTTATGGTTGTTATGTTGATAAATGCCGTTAATTAATAAAGGAAATTGTTTTATTTGTTTTTATGTTAGTTTAAGCTTTTTAATAAGTATGATATGTATTTGTGGATATATGCATTTGTCTTTGTGTTTTGTTTAAAAGCTAGTTGTTATTTATGAAATTTTTCTTAATGTTGTCATAAGTGCTTACTTTATATGGTTTGTATACATTGAACTGATAACTTCTATTTTGCTAATTTTGGGATGAGAAAAATCAATATTTGTTCAGGAATGCTAATTTTTTGCTCTGCATATAGACACTGAAACTAATATTTTATCCTTTGAACATTCTACATAGTTTATAAAATGTACCTTCTTAGGTCTCTTTTAGGATTCCAACACTTATTTTGGATGTGTCCTTATATTTGGATTTGTATTAAATACTTATGATTGTCTTTTTTGTGTTGGAAATTTGTGCAAAGTGTAGAGAAAAGTTTTCAGCCTGCATAGTAGTTTCCAGAGAGGTATGTATTTAATTTTTAATGCTAATAGATTGCATTGATTAATTTATGTGATAATTCTGATATGTAATTGTGATAGCTGATTTTGTATGTTATGCTGTGATTTGTGTTATAGTTCCTGCTCATTGTGTTTTTAAACTTTTCTTTTAGTTTGTATGGTGTTTACAGATTCGTAGTTGTGCTTTTGTCTTCCTATAAAAGTAAATTTGAAAACAAATATTTTAAAAAAGCAAACGACATAAAATGATTCTGTGTTATGTAACCAGTATGATACAGTCCCCTTATAGTTTTAAAACTCAAAACCGCCCTCTGTGATTTTTTTACGCTAACACTTATAATTATCAAGCTTAAGTCTTTATTTACCCAACACTGTATTTGTATTGATTCATAGATATTAACTGTTGCTAATTTTATATGGTTTATTTGTGTGCTTACTATAGTACTGGCTGTATTATCCATAGTTATAAGCGCTTTGTAGTGTGCTTTAAAGCTTTGTGAGTGATTCAGAGTGCTTATTTTAAATGCCTTTCATACATTGTAGTTATTATTTCTGATTTGTTAAGTGGCTAAAGGTATCTTTTTTCCACATGCTGAACAATTTCTAAATGATTTCTTAGAGGATGTTACTTTGAAAAAGAAACTGGCATCTTTTAATGTTTCATACATAATCGTGTTTGCTCAGTTTACGAATTTATAATTAATTATAATTGATAGTTTAATGAAAACTTTTAATTACCAAAAGAAACATAGTTTGCGTTTTAGATTTTGATATATTGTTGTATAAATTGAGTTTGAATATACAATACACATATCTATCATGCTTTGTGCTTTGTAATATCTTAAAAATACAGTATATGGATTTAATCGACTTTATTGCTTGGTTTCCTTGAATTTAACTTTTCAACCATCTTTTCATTTCTTGTATCTATGTTTATATTTTCAGTTCACGAGCAATGTTGTTAGCGTGGGACTTCTGAATATCTATTTATTTGCTAACGTTGAAGGTAGAATTATTGGCATTCGGGAGTTCCATTTGTACATGGGTCTAGATAGAACGCACTATCCAGAGAAATTTGAGAAACAAAAGATGTTGTCGACAAGGTGTGTAGACTTTGATTTTGTTTTTTTTTGCATTATGTATTAAGATGAAGAAAAAGGTCAAATTGTTGATAAAATGCAATAGCCTAAAGAAAGGTGAGGGATAGAAGACGATGTGGCGAAAGATATTTGGTGCAAATTATATCATCATATCCTCTTTTGTTTCTCACCTTTCTTCAGTTAGGTACATTTAATCACTGACCTTTGGTTTTTGCTCATCTGAATCTGAATTTCCTTTGGACATTATTTTATTCTAAATAATTAGATTGAATTATTATAGTTATTGTATTGTTTTCTAACCATTTTTGAAATGTTTGTGTGAAGGTATCATGTGAATTCCCCAACGTCAAGCTATTGGTAAAGCTACCAGAAAAACATTGCGTTGCTGTTAAAGCCACAGTTGGCGGAGGTATGGGATATGGGACCAAAAGTCAAGTTTGTCGTCAACTTTGTGTAGTACCCGCGTACTCTAATTTATCCCTGTTAAATCACACTGAGCCAAAAATTACAGGCTATGCATCTTTGGAGTTCTCAATGTCTGATGCCGTGCGCATTATGATAAATGATGACTTCAAGGGAATGGAGTTGCGCATGTCACTTCCACAACTGTTTGAATTATTATTTTTTAGGAAATATGTTAGATTTATTGTAAGATAAATTTTCGGTATATGTTTTGTATATATATAAGTGTAAGTGAATGTGTTATATGTCACCGTCAATTTTTTATAATACATCAAAACTTCATTTGTTAGTTTTGTCATTCGCCCTATATTATTATCGGATATTATGGTTCACAGCAATGCACGACCGCCTAATCCCTCGTTGTTAACATAGAGGGTGAGCATCTTTTAGTGGTTCTTATTAATGATAATCAATTTATTATTTTATTGGATGAAGATGTTGTACGTGTTTGTTTGTTGTTTGCTTTAGAGAACATTTTTATGGAATGTGAGCTAAGACACGCACCTGGAAATAAGATATTGAATTTAGTGTCTGATTTTTTATGCATGGAATGTATTTCCATGGGAAAGCATATATGGTTAGAGCTTCACAAAAGGGCATAGAATGTGCTTTCAAAGCAAAAGAAAAGACACTTAAAGGATTTTGCTTTTAAGGGCCCAAGATACACGGCAATATATTCGTTGTATGTATTTGTTTTCACTTTAAAGATTAGGTTATTTCATATTCATATGTTTGTTAGTTAAATTTTTTTGTTAAGATAACTTTACAATGCTTTTTATTTTATTTTAAACCTTTACAGATAGTTTGGATCACAAAATAATGCGAAGTGATAGCATGACTAGAAATAAGGGCGGTTGTGGAAACGTATATATGACCATGAACCTTTTATGGTCATAAAGCTCTTGCTAATGCGAACATCAAACCCTCGGCCGATCTAAACCACGAGAGCATTGGTTTAACCTAAAAACAATCTAACAAATCATAACACGTAAACAACACAACTTTGATCACACAATAATGTGAAATGGTAGCACGACTAGAAGTAAGGGCGATTGTGGAAACGTATATATGACCATGAACCTTGTTGACGTAAAACTCTTGCTAAGGTATTAGGAATTATGTTTTCCTGAGTTAGTACTGTTAGTGTTAGTTAGTTAGTACTGCTAGTACATCTGTTAGTACAGGTAGTAGAGTTAGTACTGTTAGTAGTAAGTTAGTACTCCTAGCATATATAGATAGTACTGCTTAAGTGATATGCATAAGATAATCCAGGAATAGATATGCATGATCACTTAACGCTTTTTGTAAGCCTATTAGGGTTTCCTTGATGTAAAAAAGGAACCTTACGGCACTAGTTAGATATACAAGTTTCAAAAATATTCATAGTTAGTATTCTGTAACCTAGCAGATTAGTAGTAATCAAAGTTCTATTTTATTTATTGTTCTTCTTGGCAGTATAAGTTAGTTTCCGCATAACTTATATTGTTCATAGTCATTGTTTCTCTTGTAGTTAGTTTGGATCTATCCTGATTGGCTACCACCCTTAACAGGCTAGAAAGATCTATTCAGACTAAGATCATCAAGTGGTATCAGAGCTTGTTGAGAAACTCTGAGTAAGAAGAACCAAAATAGATCTGTTATAAACCTTTACCTTTTAGATCTATTCAATGGTGGGAGAAGTTAAATTTCATGATGATAATCCACCACTACCACCACCAGTTCCACCAACACAAAAAGCCCCTCACACTCTGTCAACCATTAAACTCCCTATTCTGAAGAAAGGTGAGTATGACATATGGGCCATGAAAATGGAACATTACTTGGGGCATACAGACTATCCTATATTGGAAGTCATACAAAAGGGAAATGGTCCAGTACAAATCTCAACAGATACAAATGGACAAATAAGGGTTCTGCCTCCTAAAACTGCTGAAGAGATTTTGGCTAGAGAGAGAGAAAGAAAAGCAAGGACTACCATGCTCATGTCTATACCAGAAGACCATTTAGCAAAATTTCACAAAATGACTGATGCTAAAGAGATGCGGGAAGCTATCAAATCCAAATTTGGTGGCAATGATGAATCTAAGAAGATGCAGAAATACATTCTCAAGCAACAATTTGAAAGCTTTTCTGTATCCAACTCAGAAGGATTGCACAAAGGTTATGACAGGTTTCAGAGTCTTCTGAGTCAACTTGAGATTCATGGTGCAGGTGTCTCCACTGAAGATGCCAATCAGAAGTTTCTTAGGTCTTTACCTGCTTCCTGGTCCCAAGTATCCTTGATTATGAGGACCAAGCCAGGAGTAGATACTCTTAGTTTTGATGATCTCTATAACAATCTTAGAGTCTTTGAGTCTGATGTTAAAGGCTCTACTGCATCATCTTCCAGCACACAGAATGTGGCGTTTGTTTCTTCTGAAAGCACTAGCAGTACTAATGATGTTAGTACTGCTTATGGTGTTTCTACTTCTTTTGGCCATAACTCACAAAGGGAAGGCTCTTTGTAATACACTAATGAACTCATGTACTCTTTCTTTGCTAATCAATCCAGTGGTCCACAATTGGATCATGAGGATCTTGAACAGGTTGATGAGTTTGATCTAGAAGAAATGGATTTAAAATGGCAAGTGGCTATGATTTGCATAAGATTGAAGAAGTTTTACAAGAAGACAGGGAGAAAACTGCATTTTGATGCCAAGGAACCTGTTGGTTTTGACAAGACCAAAGTTGAGTGCTTCAATTGCCACAACACAGGGCACTTTGCTAGGGAATGCAAATCAAAAGGAAATCAAGAAGGCAGAAGGAGAGATACTGGGAACACTAGATATAAAGCAAAAGACAATGGGAGGAGACCTAGAAAACAGGAGGAACCTAAGGCTTTGGTAACTCTTGATGGGGATGGTGTTGATTGGACTTGTCATGCAGAAGATGAGAAAGAGAACTTTGCTTTGATGGCTTACAGCAATTCAGGCTCGAACATTGAGGTAACATCTTGTTTAAAAGAATGTAAGGAATCTTATGCTAAGCTTAAGAAATTATATGATGAACAAAGGGAACAACTTGGTGATGCTAGTATTGAAATTCAAGCCTATACTCAATCTTTAAAAAAGGTAGAAGCTCAATTAGTCTGTCATCAAAAAAATCAACTTGTTTATGAAAAAAAAATTAGTTTATGAAAATTGATTTAGATGATAAAACTAATGTGCTCATAAATCATAAGAAACTATTAGCAGAAGCTGTAAAAGAAAAAGAAGATTTAAAAACCAAAATTGAAAATTTTTAAAGTTCTTCTAAAGGTCTTAGTAAACTGCTACATAGTCAGATGAGTGCTAAGGATAAATTTCGGCTTGGGTATGGAGATCAAATACATGAAGGTGTTTTAAGTTATGAAAATGAAGTTCTTGAAAGTGTATTTGACAGTAGATCTAGTGATGTAGAAGATAGTTCTGTGTATGATAGATTTGCAAAAGTTGAAGGAATGCATGAAGTTCCTCCTCTAATGACAAGGATCTACATGCCTCCTAAATCTGATTTTAGAATAGATGAGTTAAATTTTACATATGGTCCAAAACAGTCTAAAACTAGTGAATCTGATGCTAATACCAATGATTCTGTCTCTTGTGAATCTAATTCTAGTGTAGAAACACTTGAATCTGTACCTAAACCAGCTGTAAATGAACCCAAAGCTGTCAGTAAACCTAAAGTTTGGTCTGATGCTCCTATCATTGAGGAGTATGAGTCAGACATTGATGATGAATACGTGATTAAACCTTCAAAAGAACAAGAAAAATCTAGTTTTGCTTTTGTTAATACTGTTAAGCATGTAAAAACTCCTAGGGAAACTGTTAAAGAACAAAACACATGTAGTCCAAGTCCTAAAGATGACAAGAGAGACTGGAATGGTTTAATGTCTAAAAAGCTAGGTTTGGGATATGGTTTCACTAAAAAGGCATGCTTTGTATGTGGTAGCTTTAGCCATCTTATTAGAGATTGTGAATTCCATGAGAAAAGAATGGCTAAACAGGTTGAATTGAACAAACAAAAGGGTAAGGGTACTGGTCAATGGGAGAATAGACCAGTGTGGAACAATGTGCAAAGATTGAATCACCAAAACAAGTTTGTTCCAAAAGCAGTACTAACTAAAACTGGCATATTTCCAGTTAATGCTGCTAGACAAAATCTTTCTAATCAAACAGCAGCAACTAGTACTGCTAGGAAAGTTAATACTGCTAGACCCATTGTGAATGAAATTAGACCAAGAAATAACTTTTATAAGTCTCATTCAACTATTAGAAGGCCATTTAATAGAACAACAACACCAAAAGCAAATTTTACAAGTCATAAAATAAATATTGCTGGGGACAAAATAGTTAGTGCTGTTGGGGGCAACAGGGAAATTGTTGTTAAGGCCTCAACAGGTTGTAATTGGAGATCCAAAAGACACTACTGGAACAAAGTCTCCAAATACAATAGTGGATCAAACTCTAGTAAAAATGTCAATTCTAAATATCCACTAGGTAGACCCAAGTTAGCAATGGCTTAGGTCCCTAAGAGAAACTAATTTCTCTTATTTGATGTGCAGGATGATCCACAAATAGTTTTAAAGAATAAAGGAATTGTTAACAGTGGATGTTCTAGGCACATGACTGGAAACAAAGCCTACCTTGTTGAATATCAAGACTATAATGATAGCCCTGTTGCTTTTGGAGGAAGTAAAGGTCAAATAACTGGTAAAGGTAAAATAATAACTAGAAAGTTAGATTTTGAGGATGTGTACTTTGTGAAAGAACTAAAGCAATTTAATCTCTTTTCTGTGTCACAAATGTGTGACAAGAAGAACAAAGTTCTCTTCACAGACTCTGAATGTCTTGTGCTGTCTCCTGACTTTAAGTTGCCTGATGAAAATCAAGTATTACTTAGAGTCCCCAGACAAAACAATATGTATAGTTTCAACCTAGAGAACATTGTTCCTACTGGAGGTTTAGCTTGTTTGATTGCAAAGGCCACAGTTGATGAATCTAACAAATGGCATAGGAGGCTAGGTCATGTAAATTTTAAAAATTTAAACAAACTTGTGAAGGGAAACCTTGTAAGAGGTTTACCTTCAAAGATTTTTCAAAATGACCACACCTGTGTTGCTTGTCAGAAAGGAAAGCAACACAAGGCCTCCTGTAAGGCCAAAGTAGTGAGCTCTATTAGTCAGCCCTTACAGCTTTTACATATGGACTTATTTGGACCCACATCTGTAAGGAGCATAAACCATAAGACTTTTTGCCTTGTTATCATTGATGATTTTAGCAAGTTTAGTTGGGTGTTCTTTTTAAGAACTAAGGATGAAACTAGTGGAATCCTTAAGGACTTTATAAGACAAATTAAGAACCAATTAAATCAAAAGGTTAAAACTATTAGATGTGATAATGGTACATAATTCAAGAACAGGGACATTATTGAATTCTGTGGGTCAAAAGGGATCAAGAGGGAATACAGTAATGCCAGAACTCCACAACAAAATGGAGTTGCTAAGAGGAAGAACAGGACCCTAATTGAGGCTGCTAGAACAATGCTAGCAAATTCACTTTTACCTAACACTTTTTAGACTGAAGTAGTTAGTACTGCTTGCTATGTCCTTAATAGGTTGTTAGTGACCATGCCTCAAAACAAGACACCTTATGAACTTATAACTGGTAAAATACGAATCATAAGCTATATAAGACCTTTTGGGTGCCATGTGACCATCTTGAATACCATTGACCACCTGGGAAAGTTTAAAGAAAAGTCTGATAAAGGGTTTTTAGTTGGGTATTCTATAAATAGCAAGGCTTTTAGGGTATACAATTTAGAAACCAAGAGGGTTAAAGAAAACCTGCATATAAACTTTTTAGAAAATAAACCTAATGTTGGAAGGAAAGGACCTAATTGGCTGTTTGATCTTGATTATTTAACTGATTCAATGAACTATCAGCCTGTTACTGCAAAGAATAAAGCTAACAAAACTACAGGTCCAAAAGAAGCTAACCATAGTGCAGGTACACAAGATAATATTGTTGCAGGAAACTCTGAAATGAAAGCTGAACCTGCTTAAGAATACTTTGTACTGTCATTATGGTCTTCTTATACTTCAACAGTCAAGAGCTCAGAAGCAAAGAATAGAGATGAAAAGCCTAATGGGGATATTGGTCCAAAAACAAATGAGAATCCAAAAGATCAGGAAGATCAAGCATTTTTTGTGGAGCTTGAAAGGCTTAAAAGACAAGAAAAGGAGGCTAATGATGCAGCTGAAGCTTTTAGAAAGGAGTTTGCTCAATGTACTGAGGAGTTGCTTCTTCAAGCACGAGCTGCTAGAGCTACCAGTACTAACACAGTTAATACTGTTAGCACACTAATTAGTAATGCCAGTCCTTTAAGAGTTTTTAGTACTGGTGGACCTGATCTAACCAACAATGTCCAAGATGATTCTCAAATACCTGCTCTTGAGGATATTTATGACAATCCAAGTGATGGGATTTTTACCACTGCATCTTATGATGATGAGGGTGCAGTGGCTGACTTCACTAATTTAGAAACCAATGTGAATGTTAGTTCTATTCCCACATCAAGGATACACTCCATTTATCCTACAACTCAAATTCTTAGAGATCCAACTTCAGCAGTTCAGACAAGGAGCAAAGTGAACAAAAGTTCTAGAGCTCATGCTTTTGTTAGCTATATTCAAAAGCAGAATAAATAATCACAAGGATTTCCAGCACTGTTTGTTTTCTTACTTCCTTTCTCAGATTGAACCCAAGAAGATATCTCAAGCTCTTAAAGATGAAAGTTTGGTTGATGCTATGCAGGAAGAGCTGCTACAATTCAAGATTCAGAAAGTTTGGATTCTGGTTGACTTGCCTTTTGGGAAGAAGGCAATTGGGATAAAATGGGTTTACACGAATAAGAAGGATGAAAAAGGTGTTGTAGTTAGAAATAAGGCAAGGTTGGTTGCCCAGGGATATAGACAAGAGGAAGGGATAGACTATGATGAGGTTTTTGCTCCTATGGTTAGGATTGAAGCCATTGGGATCTTTTTGGCCTTTGCTTCTAATAAGGGATTCATAGTTTATCAGATGGATGTGAAGAGTTACTTCTTGTATGGCACAATTGACGAGGAGGTGTATGTGTCTCAACCTCCAGGTTTTGTAGATCCTAAGTTCCCTAAGAAGGTCTACAAAGTTGTAAAAGCTCTGTATGGTTTACACCAAGCTCCCAGAGCCTAGTATGCTACTTTATCTACTTTCTTGTTAAAGAGTGGATACAAAAGAGGAACCATTGACAAGACTCTTTTCATCAAGAAGGAAATGAATGATATCATGTTAGTGCAGGTTAATGTAGATGATATTATTTTTGGTTTTACAAAGAAGTCTTGGTGTGATGAATTTGAGGCATTGATGAAGAGCAGATTCCAGATGAGTTCTATGGGAGAGCTCACCTTCTTTCTTGGATTATAGGTCTAGTAGAAAGAAGATGGTATTTTCGTAAGTCATGATAAGTATGTTACAGAGATCCCGAAGAAGTTTGATTTTGCTAGTGTGAAGACTGCCAGCACTCTAATTGAGACCTAGAAGCCCTTGATCAAGGATGAAGAAGCTGTTGATGTAGATGTACATCTTTATAGATCCATGATTGGCTCTTTAATGTACTTAACTACTTCTAGGCTTGATATTATGTATGCTGTCTGTGCTTGTTCTAGGTTTTAAGTAACTCCAAAAACCTCACATCTTCATGCTATGAAAAGGATTTTTAGGTACCTTAAAGGTAAACCCAAACTGGGCCTTTGGTATCCTAGAGTGTCATCATTTGACCTGGAAGCCTATTCTGATAGTGACTATGCTGGAGCAAATCTAGATAGGAAATCCACAACAGGGGGTTGTTAATTTCTTGGCAGGAGACTTATCTCATGGCAGTGCAAGAAGCAAACAATTATGGCTACTTCTACTACAGAGGCAGAGTATGTTGTTGCTGCCAACTGCTATGGGCAAGTATTTTGGATTCAGAATCAAATGTTAGACTATGGGTTTAATTATATGAACACAAAGATCTATATTGATAATGAAAACATAATATTCTTTGTAAAGAATCCAGTGTTTCACTCCAAAACAAAGCATATTAAGATTAGGCACCACTTCATTAGGGATGCTTATGAGAAAAAGCTTATCCAGGTGCTTAAGATTCATAATAATGATAATGTGGCTGATCTTTTAACCAAATCTTTTGATGTTAGCAGATTCAATTTCTTAATTGTTAACATTAAAATGATCAACCTATAGGTGCATTAGTTCAGGGGAGGCATGTGAGTCCTAATGAATAGATCTTTTTAGCTTGTTAAGGTTTAGTTAACTTGAATAGATTCAAACTAACTATATGATAAACAATGATTATGAATACTACAAGTTATGCGGAATTTAACTTATAATACAAAGAAGAACAATGTATACTAAACTTTGAATATATATTGATTGCAAGTATTCTGCCTAGGTTACAGAATAACTAACTTTGAAAACTTGATGTAAAAACTGATATCTCTAACTATGCCGTAGGGTTCCTTTTATACACTAAGGAAAACCCTAATGGGCTTACAAAATGCGTTAAGTGATCATGCATATCTATTCCTAATATAACTCATGCATATCACTTAAGCAGTACTAACTATATAACTAATAGTACTAACTATTATACTAATAGTACTAACTATACTGGCAGTACTTATAATGTACTGGCAGTACTAACTATTTATAACTAGCAGCACTAAGTGTAGAAGCTCTGAATCCTAACAATCCTCCCCTAACCTTATGATTTGCCTTTAAATCTTAAGTTTCTTCTGTATGTAAACTTCTAGACTGCACTTGTTGAGGATTCTTCCAAACATGCTTCTACTTCTATACTTGTGACCTTATAAATTTGAGAAGTTCATATGCCATTGTACTTTCATGATCAACTTCTAATCTCTAGTTCAACATCTTCTCAAGTGTTACTTTAGTGAGTGGATACCTCTTCTCTACAAACATATGAATAGTCATTAAAGTACCATCAACCATCAGTGTGTAAACTCCACAAGTCTTATACAACTTCCAGCTTATCATCTTCCATTCTTGTTGGTTCTTCTAAATGTCATCATCTTCTTTAGGATCTACCAATATCTTCAGGTCTCCCTAAAGTAGTAAATCATATCCAACTAGATTATTATTTAGAAACCTTTCCATCACAAGCCTGTGCATATTCTGTAACACCCCCATTTTTACAATATAGCAGCGAAAGCTAATCTGGGGTATTACTTCATGGATACAAAAATCATAATCA
>BQNB010011720.1:0-80725 GCA_026074375.1 Tanacetum coccineum | reverse complement strand
GTTTGGTTGACCTATATGCAGGGGCGGAGCCAATGGGGTGGCTAGCGGGTGCTCAGCCACCCCCAACCAATCCAACTAGCCATGGCCGGATTTGAGCCAATGGGGTAGGTTTGATGCTATAGTAATTCAATTTTAGTGTTAAATTGATGATAAAGGTCTAGATTACTAGATAGTTTGATTTCTACCCAATATAACGTGATGTTCCATGTGATCCAAAAAAGAAGTTATAACATGACCGTGTGTTTCATACATATCCCAGAGGTAGTAGATGATATAAGTTTATAATATGTACAATTTTGACCCCAAGTATTTATGTCTTACAACTTTCTCCTTTTTAAGTTTATATTTCCTAACTAGTGCATTAGAGTTTCTAAAATTGATAGTTTTAACCTTGTTTAAAATATTAGTTGCCATACGTGATCCAATACTATTTGAAGTCAATGGAGGAGGTTGGATGTCTTCGGTGCTCGGTAGCTCCGTATCCTTTGTCACCTCACTTTCCTTTTCCACCACCGGCGGTGGAATCGGAGGTCCATCGTATGAAACACCACTACGAGTCGTAATTGCCTTGGCTTCATTCCTAGGATTTGGAATGGTATTGCTTGGTAAAGTACTTGAACTTGAAGGTTGGTTGGTGTGATAGCTTTGCATGAAACTGAGCATCATTTTCTGAAAATCATCTTGTTTCTTTTGAGAATCATTGTAAACTCTTTGAAAATCATTTTGGTTTCTTTGAAAATTATCCAACTTCATTTGTAAGTTATTCATGTTCGCATCATTAGCTTTAGCATAACTTTCAAAATCCGTTTTAGACACTCCTTGAACTTGTGAAACGGGAGGTAAAGCTTGATTAATCAAAGGTTGATTTGTTGGTGGTTGGTATGGTGGTGCTTGGTAAACTTGATTTTGGTTGTTTTGGACATTTGGTTGATTGAAACCCGGTGGTCTCATTTGGTTTGCCAAATTAGATGGTTGGTTTCTTTGGAGAAAATTACCAACGGCTGCGGTTTGTTGAAATTGTTGGATGTTGTCATGAAAAACGGGAAAATCGTTTCCACCTCGGGTTAACGGACAATGGTTAAAATTATGATTCGATCCACATGTAACACATACTTCCTCAACCGCTTTGACGGGTGCGGGAGTAGTAACAATGGTATGTGTTTAATTACACATACCTTTTACCTTTAAAAACGAGCTAAAATAACCAAAAACGGACTTAAAATGCCAAATATATGCTTGTTTTGCTAAATATATTGTGCAGGAGCGGATATCTAAGAAAAAGACGAAAAACGAAGCCAAAACGACAAAACCGGACTCGGAATGGAAAAGCAGGAAAAAGACAAAGTCCAGTCAAGCCCAAGCCTGAAAAAGTCAACCCAAGTCAACCCCGACAAATCCAAAAGTCAACATGTGAAGAAAAATAAGTTTGAGGGTTAAAATTGCTAAAGCCCTAAACTTATTTTAAAGAGAAAAAAGAAGGAAATGAAGACAAGGGCTTAAACTGCCAAGGGTCCAAACTGCCAAGCTTGCAAAGTTAAACCACAAGGGGCAAAGCTGTCAAAAGCCTAAACTAATACCACCAAGGACGTACGGTGCAACTTGTAATATAACCCTTGGGGACTTAATTTGCCAAGTCCCCAAAACTATAATCACACAAGGACATGTGGTGCAAGAACTACACACACCATGAGGGGCCTAACTTGCCAAGTACACAAACCTTCACCCCACAGTTTAAACCACTGTTTATCTTCCCCAATGTTTCCCGCCAATACCCAATCCCAAAACCCATTCACGGGTTTCTCTCTTTTTCACCCTTTTACCCTGCAACACCTACACAATTCAGTGGACAAAACCCTCACCTCACCTCCACTAACCCCCTCATCACATGATACATCCACGTTGGCAATCCATGGCACCACAACACACATCAAGGGCTGTGATGATTTGGTTAGGGCTCCAAGGCAGGATTAAGGGTCAAGATTGGTTTTTGGTTTGCTCTTACCAAACAAACACAACAAACACAATGCAAAGAAGCAGGACATCTATAAAAGAGAAAGAAAGATGAACAGTGGGGAGTTAGTTAGTTTTTAGAGTTGGTATGTGCTTAATTACACATACCTTTTACCTTTAAAAACAAGCTAAAATAACCAAAAACGGACTTAAAATGCCAAATATACGCTTGTTTTGCTAATTGTATTGTGCAGGAACGGATAACTAAGAAAAGGACGAAAAACAAAGCCAAAACGACAAAACCGGACTCGAAATGGAAAAGACTATGAAAGACAAAGCCAAATCGAAGCCGGAAAGTCAATCAAGTCAAAAAGTCAACAGAAAAGTCAACTGGTCAAAGACAAAGTCAACCCAAGTCAACCCCGAGGCCAACGTCAAAGAAATATAAGTTTAGGAACTAAAATTGTCAATCCCTAAACTTATATATAAAGAAGAAAAGAGAAAAAAGAAGACAAGGGTGCAATCTGTCATTTTTGCAAAGATACACTCCAAGGACTTGTTCTGCCAAGTCCCAAGAGTTGTATCTAACAAGGACGAGTGATGCAACTAGATATAACACTCTTGGGGACTTGTTTTGCCAAGTCCCCGCAAAGTTTAAGCAAAAAGGACGAACTGTGCAGAGTGTATACAACCATCAGGGGACCATTTGTGCCCTAAATCCCAAACCCTAACTCTGTTCTACCCCCAACCCTTTTTCCAGCCTCTTTTTGAACACAAAACCATCTCTAGGGTAAACACCCCTTCTTTCTAATACCCTGTAAACCTCAAAAACCCCCATATGCGACAAATCGCCCCTCTCCTCCACTATAAAACCTAGTCCCATTTGGCATTCTCACTCCCCCTAGGCTCATATCAACGACCAAGATTGCTTTTTGAAGAAATTGAAGGGCCAAGATTGTTTGCTTTTCCCCCTCTCACCAAACTAACACAACTAAGAAGCTGCTCAGTTATAAAAGAAGAAGAAGACATAAGCAAGTAGTTAGTTGTTTTTCTGTTTTTAAATTTTCATTTTGTATTTTTCTTCAATTTTAAGCAATTTTTCTTTCAAGTTTTTAAATAGCTTTAAGCTCTTGTACTGTTGTTCTTTACTCTTGTACTTCTTCAATTCAGTAATACAATTCAGTTTACACGTTTCTTAATCATTTGTGTTCAAGTTTAAGTCGATTTCATCAAATAAGCTCTTAATAAGCTCTTTTGAGCTTATTCATGTTCATAAGCTCAAATTCATTTAAAAACCTGTTTTAATCATTCATTTACTCATTTACAATCATTTTACATCAAATCATGTCCATTTGAGTTCATTTGATTCAAATTTAAAAGTTCAAGTAGTAAATAAGCTAAAATCTAGCTTATTGAGTTTTAGAGGCAAGGAGCCAGTTAGGAACACTTAAGCTACTTCACTTGGATAGCTTAAGTGTGAAGACTCTTCAAATTTCAGGTTACTTTTTCTAAATCTCATTTTTAGCATTTATAGCTTATTTCACATTTGCTTATTCTAAATTCTTATGTGTTAATCCTGTTCATTTAGCTTACTTAGCTCAAAGTTGTATTAGTTTTAGTCTATTTTAGTTTTAAAACAAGTAAGGTTTCACTTTAACTTTCTGTCATAACTAAGTAGTGTAATAAGGCTAGTAGAGTAACTAGTTTGTTTTCACTCATAAGCTAGGTGTTTAAGAGCTTAAGTAGCTAAGATAGTTTAGATATAGTAGAAGTGGATATAAGGTTTAAGCTGTTTTAGTTTTTAGATAAAATTTGAGTGCTTCTTTGTTTTGACAGCTAGTTTAAGGCAGTGTTTGGATTAGGCTTAAGTTGACTCTTTAAGTCAACTTTACTATATCAAATCTATTCATTTAGTTGTGTTAGGTTATTAAACTAAGTTTAGAACAGCTTTTAAGAGTTAGATTGTTAAGTTCAATAGTCTAGAGTTTAATAATTCATCCTGTGCACCAGGACAGATTTTGTGATCAAGCACTTTTAGTGAATAGAGATTTAATACAAGTTTAGAGCACAAACTTAGTCAACATAGGACTACATACATGGATTGAGTTAGTGTAAGAGTCTTTTAGGTGTCAACTTTAGCCTGCATTTTAGTCTTTTGCCAGCTACATCTTTACCAATTGCATCAGCAATAGCAGTTTATACTGCTATTGCTTGTGAACTTTGAGCATTCTTATAGCATTCATAGTTATGAACTAGGGTCTAGCTGTTAGAACCTAATAAGTACTCTATTAGTTTAATAAATTTCACCAATTAGTTTTCAATTTTAAGCAACATAGCTTAGCTTATTTCTCCTGCAAAAGTAGCATAACAGGTTACTTAGAATTTAGCTTATTTCAAAGTGAATTTCCATTTCTAGTAGCACCAGTTAAAATCCTTTTATCTAGATTAGCTTAATATCTTTAGGTTAGCTTATTTTTAGAGTTTCAACTGTTAATGTTTTGAAATAAGCAGCTTAGCTTAATAGAGAAAAAGCTTATTTCAGTTTTAAGAAAAACTTGCACTTTTTCAGTTTAATTTCCTTGTACAATTTTTGTATAAACACTAGGTATGTTAGTTTAAATACCTTTAATACACATCTTAAGCATCAATAAGCTTCTTTTGTTCTTAAATTTCATCAAATAATAAGCTCATAATAAGCCAAAAACTAAATAAGCCCTTAAAGCCTTAGTTACTGTGACAGAAACCAAAATGCTTATTTTGTAGCTTATTAAGTAGATAAAAGTTCAAGTTGCCTTTATTAAAGTTGTAGAGGTTAAGCTCATCTATAAGTTTGTAGTTTTAAGTTTTTGCTAATTCTCAATTTTTGATAGGCCAAAAATAAGCTAGAATCGTAGGGTCTGTTTTGTATATCTTTGATAGTATAGGGTTACGCGTTTTCATAGTAGTGTAAATTCCCAAATCTTTGCCCGCCTACCCTGTACTTTTGTCTTTTACACTTTCTACCCTATACTTTTCGAAAAATAAAAAAAAGGGGGAAAGACAAGAGGCCCGGGTGAGCAAGACTCGAACCCGGGACCTCTCGATACAAACCCCCTTTTACTAACACACTTACCACTGCGCCCTTGGGTCTTTTTCGTTAAAGACTCAAGGGCAATTGTACTTATGTACATTTTGTCCCAAAACAGCTAATAAGCTGTTTAGCTTATTTTCGGGGCTTATTGCATAAGCTGTGTGGAGTTTGTTATTTTTCGTAGGACCTTTATAGTGTAAAGTATTTTTAGAAAAATTTTCAGAATTTTTTGTAATCGTTTAATATTTTTTATAATTTAATTTAGTTAAAAGTTTATTTAATTCATAATAAATACAAAAATTATCAAAAAAATATTTTGCTTTTTTATAAAATTTTCTTTTGTCATCTAGTTTGTAGGAAAAATATAAAATTTTTCGTAGGGTCATTTTTATAACTTTTCATCGTTTAAAGAACGGGTCCGGGTACGGGATTTTGTTTTGACTCGTTTTTGGGTCAAACGAACTCCGTTTTCGGTCTAGTCTTTTTCATTCTTCGTTATTTGATCCCTAGAGTAGTTTAGAAGCAAAAATTTCTTCGTAGGGTTATTTTTAAAGTTTTTAGGTTTTCCCCCTTTTGTTCGGGATTCGCGGCTCCTATCTTTTCTAGTTTAATTTCATAATTTCTAGGTTTTTCTTAAACGTTTTAGTTCGTTATTGTTTAATTTGACTTTTTCAACTTCCCAAACTCATTCCTTCCTTCAAACTCAAATCTTCGATCGTATCGATTTACCATTCCAGCCTCGTTGGGGATTTACGACCCGGGAACATTCTATACTACTTCTCGGTATCATTGATTGCTGGTTTTTACACTTAGATATATATTTTATATTTTAATATATATTATATATATATTTAGTGTAAACTAAACAATCCAATTTTGGCGCCTGCTGTGCCGGCGGAGCTGTGCACCGTCTCATCGTTACGTTGATCAATTGTTTTTGAAATTGTGAATATTTTCTTTTATTATTAAAAAAAAAAAGTACAAAAATATTTTTCATTTCTTTTATTATCAGATAAAAACCAAAAAAAAAAAAAAACCAAAGAAAAACCAAAAACATAAAAACATTGTCCATAAAAAAGAGAAATAAAATTCACAAATTGGTAAAATACCAAAATATAATATTCTCAACTGAGGTATTATCATAATAAGTTCCGGTGAACTTGTTGGTTCCCAACTCGAACAAAAGATTTAAAAACTTGCCTTTTGTGTCTCTTACGACGTACGGCTCACCTTTGAAATTTAAACAAACTATAAAGTGGGTATAAGGAGGGTTGTTCCTAGGAACTACGACCCGAAAGGAGAAATAAGCTTCGCGCTATTCCTACTCCTCCGCTCACCTGTGCGTTTATCTTTTTGAGAGCTACCGTGAAGTAAGTAGATTATCAGGTTTAAGTTGTCTTATCATTTGTCCGTTAAAATAAATTGTGAATTAATGGAAAAACCAAAAATAATCTTCTTTTTCTTCGTATCATTTAATTCTTTTCTTATCCATCTTCATGTTTAATTCTTATGACGTCATTCGATTATCGTTTGAATCCAATTTACGCGATTAAAGAATGCTCGTCTTGTGGAAGTTTGTACACTTCAAACTGTGGTTGTTCGAAAGGGAGTCTTGAAGACAAGATTCTTGTTCCTAAACCCCCTCGAAATTGTGTAAGGTGTGCAAGGTTGTTGGAACCCGGTGAATGGTCCCGGTAATTGTCAAGGATGTGCTTCTTTTACGAAAGGGAATTTATGGAAAGGTTTGTCTTACAAACTGTGTGGAAAATGAATTTTTCAAAGACTTCCAAGACACTTCCGAGTCATCCAACGACAATACCAACGTTGTTAATGCTCCTCGAGAGCCAATCGTTGTCAATCAGGACCCCGGTGAAAATTCCTCACCAAGTCCTCCACACATTGACCATTGTTGTCACGAGTGCGGTGATTCGTTAGATGGAATCTTTTGTCGACAATGCACTTGTAAGTCTTGTGGGAAAGGTGCTCATTTTAGGTTATAATTGTCCTCCGAGTGTAGATTTCGATTATCTCTAATCCGGAAAACAATGCAAAAATCAAACCATTGATGAGCCCCTACAAAACTTGCAAAGTTTGCAACAACAATGTCTTCTTGGCACATGCCAAAGATGTGGTTGCAATGAATACGATGGAGTTTGTTTTTATTGTAAAGTTGGAAATGGGACACAAATCAATGTTTCTATTCCATACTCTTCTAACGATTCTCCAAGTGTTGCAAACCATCCTCCACAACCACAATACGTACCATACTCTCGTGAGTTACGTGGGAACGACTCTCATTACGGTTACGATTGTCAGCCTCTGGTCCCGTTTGTCTACAATCAGGACCCATGTTTCAATCAAAACTTTGATTATTTTCCACAAACTTCACCGAGTTTTCCACAACAATACCTTTGTTGTGAAAATTGCGGGGGTCCTCATGAAACTTACCAATGTCAACCAACGAATGAAGACTATTATCATGAGCAAAATTCTTGCTATGATCATAATTCTTTTGGTTTGGACCAATTTCAACACTCACGCAATAGTACGTCAATCATCCAATCTTCAATTCCCAAAATGAGCTTCTCAATTCTCAAAATAAGCTTATGGAACAAATGGCAACCTTACGTGAATTGGTTGATCAAGCTATACAAAAGAAGGAAGAAGAAAAGCGAATCGCGGAAGAACAAGCGGCTAGAGATCGATCTTGGAAGATTCCCATTTGCTACGATGATGACGAAGACGATACCATTGCAATCACACCCGTTTTACCAATCGAGGAACCCAATAACTTCTTCATAAGTATGTTTTTTGGGGACGAGCATCTTGACACTATTCCGGAAACGGAATCGGACGAATTCATAAAGTCTAGTGTTGAGGACCTTGTCCCAATCCCAAGTGAGTCCGAAGGTATTCCCGACAAAATGTGTGATGTGCCTCTTTATAACAATCCTACCTCTCTTAATGCTCTCAATGAACACTCTGAGATTGTTGTCAATTCTGACGATGATAATTCTTCGAGTGATGACGATTTCTCTACGGTTTGTGCATATCGATTTGTCGATGCTCACCTCCCGACTGTTGAGATCGTCAGCTTGAGGTGGTGGATATTGTTGATCGGGAAGTAGAAGATTATGAGGACATTTTCTTTTAACAATCAAAGACGATATCCTTCGTTAGAAAAATTGTTGAATGTCAATCTTCTTATTGCTAAGATCGATTCATTAAGAGATAATCCCACTCCATCTTCCGAAGTTGTGATCAAGTCTACCTCCACATTTCCCAATCTTTTCTTGGAGGAGACTAACACCTTTGATAATTCTATCCCCGAATCTGAAACTTTCAGTTTTAATCTAGAAGAGATTAGTAGTGGCATTCCTACTACTCTTCTGATTTAATCTCTTCCAGATTATAAAGCTTTCTACGTTGATAACGATCATTTTAAAGGAGGGTAGTTGGCAGTCCCACTACTCATGTTGATTTTTTCTCCAATATGATCATATATCTTTGATTCTTTTCGAATGAATATGATCAGTTTCCTTCCCCTTTTGCCGATAGAGTGGACTTTATCATGAGGACGTCGCCGATGAACTCACTCACATCATGTCTCTCCCGGAACTTGAATGTTTCAAATTTAAGATTGAGCCCGATCCGGGAGATTTGACTTCTATTGACCTCGGGATTCGTAAGAATGCTTCTACAACTAATGTGAATGTACCACTTGAGGATGACCAATCTTCTCTCTTCACTTATGTTGTATGGATTTTTCTTGCTTTTCTCACGTATCCCGTTGTCCCTCCATATCTTCTCTCCACCGGGAATGAAGATACCATTTTTGATCCCGGCATCTCAATTTATCATTCTTTTATGCCGGATGTATCTTATCGGAGTGGAACTTTTATGAAATTCAATGTTTATCCAAACCACTTGAATGAAAGTCCGATGATGATTTTACCTTCCACTTGCTTCCCCATGGACCAATGAATTCGGGGTCGAGTCGAGCTTGTGACTCGGTTAACAAAAACAAGGCGCTTCGTGGGTGGCAACCCATGCTTATCCAGTCTATCTTCTTTCTTTATGCTAATAAGTGTTTTGTGTGTGAAGGCTTACATTTTCCATTACCCGTGTTTTGTCCATGTTTTGTGTGCTTTGTATTGTATGTCCAGGATTTCCCGGATTGTGAAGACTCTCTTGCTTGTAGTATCCACATGAGTTTCACAGCCTAGTCATGTTGGGAATTCCCGTATCCATCAATCGACTAACGTTTTATCTTTTGGCACACTTCATAAACGGCCTTAGATTTACGTAGGAACCCCTTTGAAACATCGAGGACGATGTTTAGTTCTAGTATGGGGGGATCTTTGATTTGATTTTTGCCTGCAGTCGTTGTTATCACGTAATCCCGTTTTTACCACCAAATTTTTGCAAAAATACCAAAAAAATGAAAAAATTTAAAAAATTTTCAAAAATAAAATAAGTGTTTTGTCACAGTTTTGACTTTCCTAATGGGTAGAATGAGAATAATTTTTGACTCGATCGGGCGTGTTGAGCCCTAGCTAGTTCCTCAACTTACCGCTTGTAGGGCTCAAGCTTTCACGAATTCGATTGCTTTCGAATTTTAAAAGGTGAAGAACAAGGAATGATAGAGTTAAATATAAGTTTATGTGCCATAACACAAAAACCTCTTAATATGAGTAACTTGTGGCTTTTTTCATTAGTTCTAATCCACCTAATCATACGTACTCAATTCAGTTCAACTAAGTCAATCGATGTTTTTAAAAAGAGCTTCAAATTTGTAATCTGATTCTTTAAAGCGATATTTTTCTGTTCTTAATAATTCGAAAGTAAAATGCCAAAGAAGCATGAATGAAGTATGAATGAAAAAATGCATGAATATTGAAATTTTGCCAAAAAGAATACATTTGATCTATTTATGGAGCAAGTAAATGATGTGATTTATGTGGCTTTTTTTACTCTCGCGTCGTGATATCTCACTCGCTAACCAGAGGTGGGGGTTCAACTATAAACATCTTTACTTCTAAGGATTTGGTGTGTTGTGATATCTCACCAGGAAGCGAGGTCTAGGTGAGGGTTCAAACTAAGACACTTATCCTTAGCCATATTAGGAAGAAGGTGTTGTTGTGATTCCCCACTACGCTAGCAACGGGGTGGGTTTTCAAACTAAGAACATCGGTCGTTGGTTGTGATATCCTACTAGGGAGCGAGGCCTAGGTAGGGTGTTCAAACTCAGACAACGCATTCCTAGCTTTAAGAACTTATGATTATAATGATAAAGATGTTGCAAAAAGTTCTACAGTTAAAATCTCGTTCTTTAAAATCAAGTTACAAGGTCTTAATAAGTTGTTCATCTTGAATCACGACTATGAAAATAAGTTGATCTATGGTTGAGTTGAAATGAGTACACACATTTAAATCATATACTCACGTTGGGAGTTAAAAGTTCACAAGTCATAAGTATGAGTGCTTAGCATTTAGACTTATATTGACAAATGATCTTGTTTAATTGCTTGGTTTGGAACTAGTGAAAAATCGGGGACGATGAATTTATCCGTCAGGACATCCGTAGATTACTCTATGGGCGTTTCTCATTCTATGATCCCAATGTTGATAAAATAAAGGAAGTCAAACAGGTAGTCAAGAAAAGAAAAAGAAAAATCCAAAAATATTAGGGATAGTTAGTGTACAAATAAAAAATGGTGAAAACGGGACTTGTCAAAGCTTTTGAGTCTTTAGTTTCCTTTGACGAACACTTTGCTACTTTTCAAAGTTATTAGTCGAGGGGGATTGAGATTCTTAGTTTTCGTAAATGCTTACTTCATAGCATTGCGTGAGGACACGACAATACCTTAGTATGGGGGATTTTGGTATGTGCTTAATTACACATACCTTTTACCTTTAAAAACAAGCTAAAATAACCAAAAACGGACTTAAAATGCCAAATATACGCTTGTTTTGCTAAATGTATTGTGCAGGAACGGATAACCAAGAAAAGGACGAAAAACAAAGCCAAAACGACAAAACGTGGACTCGGAATGAATAGACTGTTGAAAGACAAGTCCAAATCAAAGCCGTAAGTCACTCAAGTCAAAAACGTCAAAGAAAGTCAAACTGGGTCAAAGACAAGTCAACCCAAGTCAACCGAGGCAACGTTTTCAAAGGGAAATATAAGTTATAGGGACTGAAATGTCAATCCCTAAACTTATATATAAAGAAGAAAAGAGAAAAAAGAAGACAAGGGTGCAATCTGTCATTTTTGCAAAGATACACTCCAAGGACTTGTTCTGCCAAGTCCCAAGAGTTATATCTAACAAGGACGAGTGATGCAACTAGATATAACACTCTTGGGGACTTGTTTTGCCAAGTCCCCAAAAGTTTTAAACAACAAGGACGAACTGTGCAAGAGACGTATACACCATCAGGGACCATTTGTGCCCAACTCCCAAACCTAACTCTGTTATACCCCCAACCCTTTTTCCCGCCTCTTTTGAACACAAAACCCACTCACGGGTTAACACCCCTTCTTCTAACCTGTAACCTCAAAAACCCCATGGACAAACTCGCCCCTCCTCCTCCACTTAAACCCTAGTCCCATTTGGCAATCTCACATCCCCCTAGGCTCATATCAACGACCAAGATTGCTTTTTGAAGAAATTGAAGGGCCAAGATTGTTTGTTTTTCCCCCTCTCACCAAACTAACACAACTAAGAAGCTGCTCAGTTATAAAAAGAGAAGAAGACAGAAGCTTTAGGCAGCAAGTAGTTAGTTGTTTTTCTGTTTTTAATTTTCATTTTGTATTTTCCTTCAATTTTAAGCAATTTTTTCTTTCAAGTTTTTAAATAGCTTTAAGCTCTTGTACTGTTGTTCTTTACTCTTGTACTTCTTCAATTCAGTAATACAATTCAGTTTACACGTTTCTTAATCATTTGTGTTCAAGTTTAAGTCGATTTCATCAAATAAGCTCTTAATAAGCTCTTTTGAGCTTATTCATGTTCATAAGCTCAAATTCATTTAAAAACCTGTTTTAATCATTCATTTACTCATTTACAATCATTTTACATCAAATCATGTCCATTTGAGTTCATTTGATTCAAATTTAAAAGTTCAAGTAGTAAATAAGCTAAAATCTAGCTTATTGAGTTTTAGAGGCAAGGAGCCATTTAGGAACACTTAAGCTACTTCACTTGGATAGCTTAAGTGTGAAGACTCTTCAAATTTCAGGTTACTTTTTCTAAATCTCATTTTTAGCATTTATAGCTTATTTCACATTTGCTTATTCTAAATTCTTATGTGTTAATCCTGTTCATTTAGCTTACTTAGCTCAAAGTTGTATTAGTTTTAGTCTATTTTAGTTTTAAAACAAGTAAGGTTTCACTTTAACTTTCTGTCATAACTAAGTAGTGTAATAAGGCTAGTAGAGTAACTAGTTTGTTTTCACTCATAAGCTAGGTGTTTAAGAGCTTAAGTAGCTAAGATAGTTTAGATATAGTAGAAGTGGATATAAGGTTTAAGCTGTTTTAGTTTTTAGATAAAATTTGAGTGCTTCTTTGTTTTGACAGCTAGTTTAAGGCAGTGTTTGGATTAGGCTTAAGTTGACTCTTTAAGTCAACTTTACTATATCAAATCTATTCATTTAGTTGTGTTAGGTTATTAAACTAAGTTTAGAACAGCTTTTAAGAGTTAGATTGTTAAGTTCAATAGTCTAGAGTTTAATAATTCATCCTGTGCACCAGGACAGATTTTGTGATCAAGCACTTTTAGTGAATAGAGATTTAATACAAGTTTAGAGCACAAACTTAGTCAACATAGGACTACATACATGGATTGAGTTAGTGTAAGAGTCTTTTAGGTGTCAACTTTAGCCTGCATTTTAGTCTTTTGCCAGCTACATCTTTACCAATTGCATCAGCAATAGCAGTTTATACTGCTATTGCTTGTGAACTTTGAGCATTCTTATAGCATTCATAGTTATGAACTAGGGTCTAGCTGTTAGAACCTAATAAGTACTCTATTAGTTTAATAAATTTCACCAATTAGTTTTCAATTTTAAGCAACATAGCTTAGCTTATTTCTCCTGCAAAAGTAGCATAACAGGTTACTTAGAATTTAGCTTATTTCAAAGTGAATTTCCATTTCTAGTAGCACCAGTTAAAATCCTTTTATCTAGATTAGCTTAATATCTTTAGGTTAGCTTATTTTTAGAGTTTCAACTGTTAATGTTTTGAAATAAGCAGCTTAGCTTAATAGAGAAAAAGCTTATTTCAGTTTTAAGAAAAACTTGCACTTTTTCAGTTTAATTTCCTTGTAAATTTTGTTAACACTAGGGTAATGTTAGTTTAAATACCTTTAATACACATCTTAAGCATCAATAAGCTTCTTTTGTTCTTAAATTTCATCAAATAATAAGCTCATAATAAGCCAAAAACTAAATAAGCCCTTAAAGCCTAAGTTACTGTGACAGAAACCAAAATGCTTATTTTCTAGCTTTAAGTAGATAAAAGTTCAAGTTAGCCGTTATTAAAGTTGTAAGGTTAAGCTAATCATCATAAGTTTGTAGTTTTAAGTTTTTGCTAATTCTCAATTTTTAATAAGCCAAAAATAAGCTAGATTCGTAGGGTCTAATTCGTACTTTTCTCATAGTGTAGGGTTACCCGTTTTCACTATAGTGTAAATTATTAATAGTTAACCCGCCTACCCTTTACTTTCCCCTTTTACACTTTCTACCCTATACTTTTCGAAAAATAAAAAAAAGGGGGAAAGACAAGAGGCCCGGGTGAGCAAGACTCGAACCCGGGACCTCTCGATACAAACCCCCTTTTACACACACACTCTACCACTGCGCCCTTGGGTCTTTTTCGTTATAGACCCAAGGCGCTTGGTATTTATGTGTGTTTTGGGTTTTAAGCTTATATAAGCTGTGGAGCTTATTTCGGGGCTTATTGCATAAGCTGTTAGGTGTTTCTTATTTTTCGTAGGTAATTTATAGTGTAAAGTTTTTTTTGTAAATTTTTCAGAATTTTTAGTAATCGTTTAATATTTTTTATAATTTAATTTAGATAAAAGTTTATTTAATTCATATAAAATACAAAAATTATCAAAAAAATATTTTGCTTTTTTAGAAAATTTTCTTTTAAATCTAGTTTGTAGGAAAATATAAATTTTTCGTAGGGTCGAGTCAATTTTATACAATTTTTGTCTTTTAAAGCACGGTAGGGTGCGGCGATTTCTGTATTGGACTCGTTTTGGGGCTCAACGAACTCCGTTTTTCGGGTCTAGTCTTTTTCATTCTGCGTTATTGGATCCCTGAGTAGTTTAGAAGTGAAAAATTCTTCGTAGGGTTATTTTTAAAGAATTTAGGTTTTTCCCCCTTTGTTCGGGATTCGTGCTTCCGTTTTTCAGTTTAATTTCGTAATTTTTAGGTTTTTCTTAAACGTTTTTATTCGTTATTGTTTAATTTGACTTTTTCATTCTCCCAAATCAATTCCTTCCTTCAAATTCAAATCTTCGACTGTATCGATTGTCCATTCCAGCCTCGTTGGGGATAAACGACCCGGGAAAGCTCTATACTACTTCTCGGTTTTACTGATTGTGTTGGTTTTTACACTTAGATATATATTTTATATTTTACTAATTGTTTGTACAAACGGATTGAAAGAAACTTGTTTGTACGTATGTTATATATTTAAGCCTACTTATTTATAATTAGTCACTTACAAAAAGAAGCGTCCAACTCCTTGTAACTGAGAATTTATAAATTCATAGTTCAGGGATTTATAATTTCCTTATTCAAATGAAGAAGCATTCTAATTCATTTCAATAAGATGATCATAAATCGTCTTACCTAAGCATAAAAACATGATATGGTAATGTGTAGAAAATGATATGATCATGAATGGTTAGATAATATTGAGATGTTGATTGTACTGACGCCCATATAATCGATGATGAAAATTTATGTTGCAAAGGTATGAGGAGAGTATTTAGAGTTTGAGTATGATAGAATCGACAAAGAATGTCGAGTTTTGATATCACCAGATAACAAGATGTAACAGAATTATTACTTTTATTTCATAGATAACTTTACATACGAACTTTACATATAAAAAGGAGTTGATACTTATGTTACATGTCTCGAGATTTGGTTGAGAGATAGAGTGATGTTTGGAAACAAAAGTTCTTGTTGCGGTTGTTATTGTTACGGTTATTTGGGTAGTTATTTTTGTTAATGTGATTGTTAGAGTGGTTGTTGTTGTTGCGATCATTGGGGTAGTTGTCTTTGTCACAATTATTGGAATAATTGTTGTTGTTGGTGGTGTTCCTTCTATCATCAAACTTTCGTTTGTGATCATTGGTTTCTTCTAATATAAGTCTTGAGATCACTTCCATTTATAGTTAGACCATAAAATTCATCTTCCATTTTCTTGATCTCAGTTCGAGGACAGTACTTGTTCGTCAGAAGCCTTTTTAACTCAGTCCAGCTGATTTGATTAGCTTGCTCTATTCCCATAGGTTGGGCATGTGCATTCTACCAGGACAAGGCATTGGAATGAAAACGGAGGTAAAACGGCTATTTTAGATGTCATGCTTAATGACTTGTACATTATGCTTTGAAAACTTGTACTTGACCTGGAGGGCGTTTATATTTCAAATGAGATGTTATATTACTTGTACATAAGCTTTAGTATCTTGTACCTTCACTTTAGATGTTTACTCTTCATGAATTTAGGGTTTTAGAGACATATGATAACGGTTTAAAGCTTGTTTTGATAACATTTCCTTCAATACTTCTAGGTAATCCATTGATGAAGACTTCCATAAGTTTCTCGGCGTTTGGTACCATGTTTGGGCATAAGACGGCTAATTCTTGGAATCTCCTAATGTAAGTCTTAAGATCATTTCCTTTCACAACCAAGTTTTTGTTTGTAAAATTCGTCTTCCCATTTTCCTTGACTTCAGGTTCGAGGGCAAACTTTATCGGTTTAAGAGGTCTTTTCAATTCGGTGCCAAGTGATTGATTTGGCTGGATTTATTACAATACGTTGAGCTTATGAATGTTCCACAAGACTGGGCATCATCGGTTAAGATTAGATACCAGTAGCATATGTTCACTTTGTTTTCTTCCGGCAAGGTGGCTACGGAGAAAATACTGATTCAGTCCGCTCAAACCAATTGCGATATGATGGGCTCACGCCTACCTCCGTACCATTGAAGTAGAAAGGTTGACAGCTAACGAACTCTTTATAGTTTCCTATTTTTGCTACAGGAGTTCCAGTAGGTCCGGTGTTCCTGTTGGGATTACTATCACTTTCATTGATGCAGCTTGTGCTTTTAGAGCTGAGGAAATGCCATCATTAATTAGTTGCTAGATGGCAGCCAAAGTTATGGCTGGTGTTTCAGATGTTGACATCCTTTTGGGAGGCATTCTATCAACATAAGATAACACGTAGTAAGAATGACATCATAAGTTTTGGAAGGTAATACTTAAAAGAAAATGTGATGCTTAAAATGCTTAAAGAAAAATGCTTATTTTTGAATTTTAAGCACTTATGGGTTATGGTATGATTCTGGATGACGTAGATATGATGCAATTAGTGGAATATGATGATGAAAGAGCGATTAGTGGATACAATAAGATACGAAACAGGATTGCCTTTATAAATAACTTGCCTTCTTACTGTACATAGTCAAGATTTGACAAGCGTTTTTATTTATACCACACATCCCGTGGCTAGGATAAAGTTATAAATAGCTTGATGATTTTGATCTGGTAGATGACATCCTAAAGATCTTCCTGATTTGTTTGGTGACGAGCTTGGATTTTCTCAATGATTTGTTCAAGATCAGGGAAATTCTGTAGTGAGCAAAGGCAATCTTATCCTTTTGCCCTAACTGCTTCTTTTGAAGTTTGATAATCTGAGTATGGATTTTCTTGAGTTTGGTCTTTAGTTCGTTACCATTAATACGTCCTTCTTCCATTTTCTCAATGCGGTGAAGATGGAGTTCATCTAAATAATTCAAGATATCTTTGACTTGTTTCTCATGATGTTTCAGATACCTCTTATCTGAATATTTTCCTATTTCAAATACTTGAGGTGGGGTAGAAGTATAAACCGAGAAGGATGGTGATACCAAATTACAAGTTTGATTCCGAGATGAATTAGATAACGTAGTTGAGGAAGAAGATGGGGAATGGATTCGCTTCTTAGGTGGTAATAGTTCTTCAGGAACAAAGAAATATTGAGGATTTATCAAATAGTAATGATGGTGGTAATACCGGAGATGGAGTCAAAATAGCTGGTGAAGTAATAGGATCTGGTGATGAAATAGGTGATTCCTTAGCATAAAATGCTTGTACGTCCTTCAAATAAGTATTATTGTAGAAAGATGAGAATACTGGTGGGATCATATTATCTTTAGAGTTTTCCGAAGAGTTAAAAGAACTGCTTCCTGATGAAGCTGGGAAATAATCCGATGAGACCGAAGTATAGTTAAGAATATTCATAGAGGAAAAAGCATCCTTGATATCGAAAGTAGAGTGGTTGGAAGAAAACATCGTTCTGTTACAACCTAGTAAATAACATAAGTTATTTATGTAATAGTATAATAGATATGTATATTTACCTACTTGTTCCGGAATGTAGTGACACGGAGGACTTTGATGGCTGAAAAGAAATTATGGTTATAGTTAGGTTTTGACCTTGTTCTCTTAACCATGGAGCTGGATACCTCTTAAACCCCATTTTTACAAATATAGCAGCTCGAAGCTACTCGGGGGTTATTACTTTCATGAAAACAACAATCATAATCATAGAAAACGACCAAAAGAGACGTTTGTTCAAAAGATACGTTATCATTCATTTCAAATCAGAGTTTTACAAAGGCAGGCCCCAAAATCTAGTTCCGTACATTGTGAATGATAACAGTTTATAGCCATCTTCGAGGTCTTGCCACTCCGTGCCGTAAGATTGTCAATAACTTGAGATAAACATGCTTATAAAAGTCAACACAATGGTTGAGTGAAATTCATAGGTTTGATAAACAGTTTGAATACAAGTCATAGTGTACTACTTGTACAAACGTAATTTATTATTGAAAAAGTTATTGTTTATGATCTTGGGTCACGTTAATTATATACCCGTTATTTGTAATAATTACAATGAATGAATTATCATAGTAACCGTGGAATTAACTGCGTTATTGTCTTGTTGGTCTTGTTCTGGGTTATTTAGTATAGTCTGGTCTAAAGCTCATGGCACACAAACTGACTAGTGTATATATATACCCAAAATGATGTGATATAATATATATATTTATATATATATATATATTTATATATATAATATATATATATATATAATATATATTATATTATATAGAGATAATAGCCATCGGTGTAGGTAATTGCCATATACCTATGAAATTCAAATATAGTGTTTTTGGTTACTTATGAAATTCAAATATGTTAGGTATATATATATATATTATTTTATATAGATAGATAATGGCCCTCGTGGTATGTTTTGGAATATGATTTTTACTTTTTCAAAATGTTACTTTTTAGACCCTAGGGTTTTTAGGGTATTATCATTCGATCGTTTCTTTATACGCGTTTTGAAAAGTGCAGATATGTCCTTGGAGTTTGCATTTTTATGACTTTGGTCCTTCAAGTTTAAAAGATATACCGAGCTAAACCTTTATACTTTGGAATTTGGACATAAAATACCCTATAGTTATAACTTTGATTTAAATGGACATTTTCAGCCCTTAGTTTAAGTTTCAGATAAGTTATGATATATACCCCTTGCATGGATAATATTTACAAAACATGTCCAAATTGCAATGCAAGCTTATTTTAACATTCAATAGACATTTATAAGTTATAATAAACTAAAATATAAATATTTAACGCAACAAAAGTTTAGAATAACAATTCGTTAAGCTAGGAAGCAAAACGGGTCAAATTAGGGTTTCATAACGTAAACGTGCGGGTTTTAAGATCAAATTTCTTCATTAATCAATAAAGTGGTTATTTTAACATTATTTAAGCATGCTAGGATAGATTATAACAATATTTAATCATTATAACATTTAGTTTTAAGAAAAACATAAAATTAGGGTTTCGGGTGTACGATTTTGGATCAAAATGGAAAATGAGCATGAATTGAGTTATGAAACTTTAACAAGAGTATATTTAGGATCATATGAAAATTATAAGGGTGTAGTAGCAGAAGTAGAACATTCAAAACCTGGGTTTGAGCTTCAAGGATCAAAATGTTGGAAATGGGTCGTTTTGGGTAGTATTTCCACTTGTACGCCTTGTATCTTGTTCCCGGGGCTTTAAATCTTCAAAGCTTTGCTTGCTTGATCTTCTTAGATGATCCTAGGATCATAAGGAGCAGAGAAAGGTTGCTCACTTGGGTTATAGAAAGAAGAAGTAGGGGATGAGAATGAATGAAGTATGGAAGGTCCTATTTATAGTCAAATGGAGGCAAGGGGGTTAAGGAACTTATATGATCTGATCAAGACATGTGTAAGAGCTAGAATATGATGTGTTGAGGCTATGAAAGGAGTTGTGGAGGTCTAGGATGTAGAGTGAAGGTGTTGGACACCCTAGATGGATGCCGCGGTTGTTTCTAGCAAAAGAGAGGCCATGTGCCTTCATTTTTAACCAAAAAATAGTCTAAGTAGGTGGGTAAGCTTCTTAAGGGTTTCTAGAAGAGGTTCACATAAATTTTGCACTTAGAAGGGTTTTAAAATGGTCGTCAAAAATAATGGTGAAGGGTTCGGGCTGTTTTTGGGGTTCGCTAGGGTTTATTAGTTTTCAAGCTTTTTTTCGTGTGTACTTGATAAGGATAGTATATATGTAGCCAAGTCCTGATTTAGGAATGATTATTAACAAAGATTAGCAAAATTGGTTTGGGTTTAACACGGATTAGAATTGAAGAAATGAGGGTCTTCGAGTTTGATTAGGGCGTTTAGGGTTTTCTTGACTTTTTGGTTATATTTTGCATTACTCTTGATTAGGAATGAGGATTAAGATCCTAGTGCTTAGGGTTCATATTAGGCTTTTAGGGTTTTCTAGTCTTTGTATTCTGTACATTTATTAAAGAAAGGAATGGTTAATGATGGATAAAGGTTTATAAACTCATTTTATGGGTTTAATCAATGACTCTTGGTTGCTTAATTATAAGAATGAGGATGGTTCCGGAAAATGAGTAATACCGGGTTCAAAATCAACAATTAGGGTACAATTAGGGTTTCCTTGATATTATTTTTGTGTAATTTTTCGAAGTAGAAGTGGTGACAATGATGATGGAATGATGTTCTTGAAAAAGATTGATAGTGTTTATAAATTAAGTTATTAAACTTATTTGAGAGTTATTTTAGGTTTACAATGGTTAAAAATGGAAGGAAAAGTGTCTATGGTTTAGAATCTAGCTGGTTTTAGGGGTTTTAGGGTTTGAATTAGGGTTTGGTGTAAATATGTGTGTGAGGCTTATGGAATAGAATATTAGGTTGAAACCAGTGTAGAATGAGTATAGTAGCTCGTACATAAGTGGTGATGAAGAAATTGGAGGTAAAATGGCTATTTTGGATATTGTACATTAATGACTTGTACATTGTGCTTTGAAAACTTATACTTGACTTGGAGGGAGTTTATATTTCAAATGAGATGTTATATTACTTGTATATGAGCTTTAGTAGCTTGTACATTCGCTTTAGATATTAACCCTTCATGGAATTAGGGTTTAGAGGTATACGATAACGGTTTTAAAGCCCGTTTAGATATAACGTTGCGAATAGTACATTATAGGAATAATGTACCTTGTAAAAAGAATATGATGATATTGACTTGACATGCTATGATGTTTGCTTGGCATATATGAAGACTGGAATTTTTTTACCCATAGATAGGTTATACGTGGCTCAGTCTACTTTATTATGCAAGTTAAGCATGACATACTGAAATTTTGACAATACAAGTAATGTAATAAAGCGAAAAATTTCCCCGTACAATTGTGATAATAGTAAAATAAGGTTGATTAAATATTCTTTCGGGTTGTTATATAAAGAAGTTCAAGAAATATGACAATGATTCCCAGAACCACTTGCTTTGCTGGAAAAGACCTACAACCTACCTTCTTCATACATCAATCACAAACATAGTATTCACACTCAACAAATGATGTTTATTAATCCATATCAACACTACAATAAAGCCACACTTAAGAACCCACACCCCACCCCCCCCCCCCCACCCCCCCCCCACACCCCCCCCCCCCCCCAACAAACTTACTTCGTACTCTACTTCAGAGCTATGCACCTACAGTTGTTCAACAACCACCAACATTTCAACCTGATACCGGACTTTCTATACCAAACTTTCTTCCAACTGATGATCTAATCGATGTCTCATCAAGCGATGATCTTCTTGTGTATCGGTGTACCGTCATAATTTCCTCCCATTGAATAACCACTTCGAACTTCGTCTAATCAAGCAGAACTAAATCTACAATTCAAAACGACAGTTTAGGTTCAAAATATTCAACGATATACAGATCAAGTTAATACAAGCAAGCTGGAAAAATCAATCTTCAGGAGAAAGGGTTTATCAATATAGTTGGAAATTGTCAACTCGCATGACGGAAACTCGAGAGCGCAACGTAATGATCAATCATAACAACAAGATTCGAAATAAGAAAAACTACAATATATAAACTTCATGTGTTTACGAAGACCATCAACCTCGAACAACCTCGAGTGACGTCCCAAATCACTATCAAATCCACAATCTCTTACAATTATTCAAAAGCCCTTACAGGGGTCTAAATCCAAACTTAAACCAAAATCTTCCAAATACTAAAACTAAATAAAATAAACAAGCAAGACTTCACATGAAAATCCACTCGGGATACTTTTAAGTCTGCTACCACATAAATCACCAACTTATTCCTCTTTCACTTCACCTGAAAATGATACTCGAAAACGTCAAAAATAATGTTGGTGAGCTTGTAGGTTTGACCTTAAACCCAAAAGCTGTGCTAATATTTCAAACAATAGACAATAGTGCTATATGACAGTGAATATATATGCAAACAACCATAGCATCACCGCTAATCAATAACCATACTGGTCACTTAGCACCATAAAGGTTCTACCGCTGGAGCACTCAAATTAGGGCATGACCACACCACAAACTAGGGTAGGCATGTACCATCCGCTCCAATAATCACACAAATATTGGGTAGGCGTACTCATCCGATCCAAACAATCATACAAATACTGGGTAGGCGTACCCATCCGATCTAAACAATCATACAAATACTGGGATAGGCATACCCTTCCAATCCAAACAATCATAGAATTGAAGCTACTACTTTGAAGGGGACATACCAAAAATTGGTTGTCCTGTTCTTTAATCCTTTCCCCAAGGACAAATGAATTTCGGGGATTGGGTCAAGCTTAGTAACCCTAACGGCGCTTGTGGGAGGCAAACCATGATTTATCCTAGGCAGTTTTATTATGTAGTAATGAAATTAGTGTTATTGTATGTGAGAGATGTGGCTTTTTCTCTTCTCGATTTGCTTGTGTTTTTTGTGATTGTCCTAGGATTGTCCCAGATTTAGCTCACTCAGCCTCTCGTGCACGCCCGTCGGGTTTTCTCCGTCTTCCACGTCACCTATCATAGTCGACTTATAGAGATACTTCTGCTTCATTTGGTAAATCTAATATCCACTAATCTAATCGACTAATGTTTATCTTAAGTTCATACTTAATAAACGGCTTAGATTTTCGCTAGAGACCTTCTTAAAATTTGATGACAATGTTTAATTTCTAATATTGGGGGGGGGGGGCTGGTTATCTATCGAGATTTGATTATGCTGTAGTGTTATTTTCACGCAATCCGTTTTACCAACCCAAAATTTCAAAAATGAAACTTTTACAAATTTTCAAAAAATAAAATAAGTGTTTTGTCACAATTTGGATTTCTTGCTGGAGTTAGTATAAAGATAAATTTTGAACCCGAATCGAGCGTGTTGAGCTCTAGCTTGTTCCTTAACGTTTAGGCTAAGGCGAAAATTCACGAAGAACGAAAAATGATAGTGTTAAGTATGAGTGGGATGCTAAACAAGGATTAGTTGGAAATCTTAAGAGCTCATGTATGTAATTTGTGCTTTTTCTCCCATAAGCTCTTAACCGGACTAATAATACGTGCTATTTTTGGAGATTAAACTTAAATCAACAATTTTTATGTAGTTAATAGCAAAAATTTTAGTCTTTAGTTATACTTATACTGAATTTTTCAAAAATAATCTTCTTATATCGTAATAAATATATTATATATATAAATGAAAAAAAAATATTAATATAATATAATTATGGTGACAAAAGTTCTGTGTCATCTTGCCCGGCTCACCCAACCGATGTTACAGCCCTTCTAAAGACAAGCCCTTAGTTTAAGAATAAAAATTCCAAGACCTAAATAAAAGTTTCTATATCTTGCCGGCTCTCAAACGATGTTGCGCTTCTAAAAGTCGGGGTTACAATTGTATCAATGATATGTTTAATATTAAGTCTGAATTACTAAATGTAAGATCTCTTTTTGTTAAATTTAAATATGCTTTTGAACTTTGACTATTTCATTTTAAGTTTTTTTAAATAAGCTATGTATATACGGGAAACCTAAGAGTTTTTGAAACCAAAGGTCCGTGAGTCCCGATACTAGTCTCTGTGGGGTGTCAAAAGCCCCTCCATGGGGTCACTTAGACGCGACGGTTCGGATGTAGCTAGACGAATAGTCGATATAAGGGATGATCTCGCCTTTTAATCTCTTTTTCTCAGGTGGAATGTAAAAAGCATAGAATTTTGAAAATCGTTGATCAATGTTAAATTTAAAATGCACATTCACCTCATAATATATTATATATTGCCGGGAGTGAAAAGCTTCACAGATGTAAATATGAGTTAGTGTTAGCATCTTAACTAATATTTTAACTGTGATTTCGTTTAAGCTTGGTTTGGAATCGATGTGAAAAAGTCCTCAGGAACGATGAATTTATCCTTTTTGGGGCATTTTCGGATCGAAATGCATCTTGTTCTATGATCCCTAACGGTTATGAAAATAACGAAAGTCAAATTAGTTAGTTGCTAGAATAAAAAAAATAATGAGAAAAAGGAAAAATACAAAAATATTAGTGGTAATAAGTGTATATCTTTAAGGATGGTAAAAACGGGGGCTTTTCTAAACTCTTGATTCTTTAATTCCCCTCGATGAACACTTAGCTACTTTTCCTGGTAATTAGTCGAGGGGGATCGAGATTCTTAGTTTTCTAAGTAATTACTTATAGCATTGCGTGAGGACACGAAAATATCTTAGTATGGGGGATTTTGGTATGTGTTTAATTACACATACCTTTGACCACTAAAAACGGACTTAAATGACAAAAACGTACCAAAAATACATTGTATTTGTATGTTTTGCATTTGTATTGTGCAGGAAGGATAATCCAATGAAAATAGGACAAAAATAGAAGCCAAAATCGATTAAACTGAGCACGAATCGGATTATGAGCGTGAAGCAAAAGCCAAGAAATCAAAGCCAAGTCAAAGTCAAAGTCAACAAAAGTCAAAAAGTCAAAGTCAACCCCGAGATGAGGCATTGGAAAGAGCATCAAAAACCAAGCCTGAAAACCTAAATTGCCAAAAGTAGGCCACCGTAGCCCACCCTAATAGGCACCGGAATCAGCACATCTTATACACTTATACCTATACACCCTAAACTTAATAAAAGCCCAAGTTCTTTATTTACCCGACCCGACCAAAACTAGCCCGCAACGTCACCACTTAACACAGGTTTCCCCTTATAACTTCACTCCCCTTAACCTTTTAAACCTTAACCCCGTTAGTCCTTAAAAGGACTAACGGTGCAAACCATTTACTACTCCAAGGACCAAAGATGCACCAAACAAGGACCATTCGTGCAAGCACAATAAACACCCTCAAGGGCTGTTTTTGCCCAAGTCTCAAAATCTTTACACCACAAAGGACTAAAGTTGCAATATACTTATATAAGTTGACGGATCTAAAGTTTACCAATCCACAAATCTTACCCTGCACCAATCAAACAAACAGAACAACCCCTTTTCCCGCTCCCACCTCCATTGTTACTATTCACCTCCCACCTCTAAAATTACACTTACCCCATGGTTAAACCCACTTAAAACCCCTTCTAGAAGCCAAGAATGATGCAAGGGATGACGTCTTTAGGATCTGAAATGTTGGCAATCCAAGGAAATCATTGGAGAATGATTGGGGCAAATTTAGACAACATTCAAGGGTTGTGATGGATTCAAAAGAAGCACAAGTGGAGGAATTGGAAGCCATTGATTGAAGCTCTCCAATCCTTCTATACAAGAAAACATGCTAAAAAAGACATAGAGCCATCTAGTCCAGCCTATAAGTGAGAGGCTTATCCCTTGAAGAACTCTCGCTCTCTTTTTTAGTGTTAATTTACTTAAGTTTTTAGAATTTATGCTTTGTATTTCCTTTCCTTTGTAAAAGTTTTAAAGTTAATGAAAAAAGTTGAGGTTTGTGTTTTTAAGTTCTGTGTTTGTCATTACTTAACTTTATATATAACCTGTTAAGCTTTGAAAAGCTATGAAACAGCTTATGGATCTCACCTAAAAGCTTCACTAAGCTTTTTGTTTCTTGAATCAAACCTTATTTTACTATTTTTATCATTTTACGTTACCGTTTTTTATCGTAAAAATCTAAATAATATTACCAAAAAATATAAAGTAATATCTCATGGGCATGGTGTATTTTGGATGCCATGGGTTGTGTTTATGTGGATAAGCTTAAGGATTGTGAATAAGTTATTTTGGGCTTTTGAAATCATAAGGAAAAGATTGGACTTCTTTTAAGTTCAATTTTAGATTTTTAGGCACTATTTACTATTTCAACATGCTGTATTCTTGCTTATTTTCTGTTTTTATTTGCTTATTTATGCTTGCCTATGTTAGTTTTATGCTTATTGTCTTTGTTCAATGCTTATATGTCTTTTATTTAAATTTTTATGCAAAACTGTCTTTATTGCCTTAAAACTGCTTATTGATTATCTGCTTATTGTATGGCTTATTTTTGATTGGATTGTGCTTATTTATGTTCAATATTGCTAGTTTGTTATCTGTTTTATAATAACTTTGCTTCTACTTTGAAAACAGCTTTTAAAATGGACTTAGAAAACTTAAAAGGGTGTTTGGGACAGTAGACAAAATGGGTGAAAATGGGTCAAAACCTGCTTTGTGCTTTTGAGTCAACTTTGATTAGCTTAAATTAGTCCAAAAAATCAGTTTGTTTAAGTTTTTAAGTAGTAAATCTCATTTTTAAGGTTTTAAGAGTTTGTTGTTTGAAACTGTTAGCTTTAAGCTTATTTTATCTGCTTATTTGATTAGGACTTTGAATCTTGTTGTTTTGTGATGTTTTTGAGTTTGTGCAAGTGTTAAAAACAGGTTAGAAACAAAGCTCTATAGCCTGCATTGTCATTTTTGTGTTTTTGCCAAAACTGTCAAAAGTGCTAAGTGTTTAAAAAATTTGAGAAATTGCTTTTTCAAATGCTTGTTGTGGCTTATTGTGAATTTCAAAATGCTTTTTGATTGTTGATTCTTGTTCTTTGAGGTCTAAATTTAATCTGTTTGTAGGTTATATAGTCATAAGGATCTGTTTGTTTGCTTATTTTTAAGCTCAAAAGTGGTGATTTGTTAAGATTGCAAAAGTTTGTAAAAATTTGTCTAAGTGTTGAATATGTGTGAGATGCCTTTTTCATGAAGCTTTTTAAATGTTTATCTTGAATTTCAATAATGCTTTATTCATTGTTGCTTAGTGTTAGCTTTTTGGCCATTCTTCTTAGTGGTATAAGTCACTAAGCCATAAGGATCTTTTCTAGCTTATTTTTAAGCTAGAAAAGTCCCTTTTGGCCTTTTTGCTTATCAGTTTTGGCCAAAAAGCTATTTGCTTATTTAGGCTTATTAGCTTATTGCTTTTGCTTATTCTAGGTTTAGTTTAGCTTATTAGGTTAGTTTAAGCCCAATTTAGCTTATTTCTTTCAGTTTAGAGCTTATTTTAGCTTATTTGCCTTGTAGCTTAAATCTTTAAGTTTCATAGCTTTTTGATTAAACTGTCATTCTAGCTAATTGTAGTTGCTTATTTTTGTTCTTAAATGCTTTTTAGATATAGCTTAAGTTCCTGTCATTCTAACAGTTAGCCATTTAAGTGTCTTAGTATACTTAGCTTATTCTGTCACCCTTTAACAGCTTATTTTGTGCTTATTTTTGATTTATAAAAAAAGTGCTTTTGTAAAAATTGCTTATTTAGTGCTTTTCTAAAAAGTTGTAAAAAAATGGAAAACAAAAACGTTTGGGATTAGGGGAAGTCCCAGGTGAGCAAGACTCGAACCCGGGACCTCTACCCTTATCACCAAACGTTTTTGCAACACACACTCACTACCAACTCGCCCTTGGGTCTTTTTCGGTTTATGTTTGCACAATTAATTCTTTATAGTAGTTTTAGCCCGTTTGGTTTATAAGCCGTTTTTGGCTTATTTCACGGCTTATTTGTAAGCTGTTTTCACCAGCTTATTTTTATTAGTTTCCTCATTGTTCAATGCACTTTTGCTAATTTTTTCAGATTTTTATTAAATAGTTTAGTATTTTTAAACTTTTAATTTCATTTAAATCATTTTTAATTCATAAAAATTATAAAAAAGTCAAAAAAAATATTAATTCTATTTAGAAAATTTCTTTTAACATTTTAGAACATAGGAAATTAGATTTGCTTTCGTAGGGTTAAAATTGCAAAATTTAATTTTGTTTTTTTTAAAGAACGAGATTAAATCCCGTTCATGTTTTTAGTGTTTTTAAGCCCTAGTCACTTTCGTTTTTGGTCTAGTTTTCTTTGTTCTAGCATTTTAGTCAATTAAGACTTATAAAAACCAAAAAGATCATTTTAGGACTTAATTTTGTTAATTTAGGGTTTTTATGTCCCGTTTAGGAGTCAACGCTTTGAGTTTTAGTTAAAAATTTGTCCTTACATAATTGTTTTAAGTTTTTGCCTTGAATTTTCCTCTAGTTTTAGATAATACCATCGTAATACATCTTGTTCCATTCAAGGCTTCGATTCAAAAAACGCCTCTCAACTTTTCAATTGCATTCGTTCGATGGGATAACGACCCGGGAATATACTTCCGTTTACTACATTAAGAGGGTTTTTGATTCTTATCCTTATATTTATATATTTATAAGTATTTTTATATTTTATATTTATTTATATATATATATATATTTATAAAGGGGTATAATCAGAGCCAATCAGTTTTTGGCGCCGCTGCCGGGGAGGATTGTATACGATTGTTGAGCCGTTTGACAATTTGTGTTTGAAGATCCTTCCGTGTGAAGTTATTTTGCTTATTTTCTTATAAAAAAAATATACAAAAGATTATCCATTAAAAAAGAAATAAATTATCCATAAAAAAGAAAATAAAAAATTCACCCATCAATTATTACTTTTCAATTGAAGTATTTTATCATTAATAAGTTCCCGAATCAAAGATCGAAACTTACTTTTGTGTCTCTCGCGAAGGTACAGTTCACCTTTGGAAAGTTAAACAAACTATAAGAGGGGTATATGGCGGTCGGTCAAGGAAACTCGACCCTAAAAGGGATAGGTTTTTAATAGCTTCGCGCTTCCTACTCTCGCCGGCTCATTTGTGCGTTTTTTCTCTTTGAAGAGTTTTACCGAGAAGCGAGTTGATTATTAGTTATGTTTTCTTATCTCATTGTCGTTATTAAAAAATATATGTGAATACGTTGTGAAAAAACCAAAAAAGAAAAATTAAAAATTAAAAAAAAGAAAAAAATTAGTATAAATTTTCTTTTTATTATTTTAGTGGATGCGCCACTCGTTATCAATCTCGTAATTTACTCGTTCAACAATAACAAGTCCCAACGACTTTTGTTGAACCATTCAATCTTGTGAAAACTATGAAAATCTAGATCCTCGTAGTTACGATGGCCGATAAATCGTTACTATGGCTCAATTGGCTAGAATCCCAACGAGGTTACGAGGATGCATCGTTTGTTCCCGAGATCACCTCGCGCCAACTTGAGCTTTAAGGCATGGTTTCTTACCCTCGTTCAAACAAACATTTTTTGGGACAATGGACAAAGAAGCGTCATGCTCAACATTCGATATTTCACAAAGATCACTTCTACGATGAAGTTCCGAATCGTCCCGAGTACGCGGTTATGCTTATTGCTTTATTCCTATTTCCCTGAGGGTTGCCGCCCGATTTGGGCTTGAAAAAGAACCCCCTCGATCGATTCTTTACATGGGATGATCTTGTTTCGAAATTCATCATCAAATTTTTCCCTCTTTCTAAAACAACAAATCTTCAAATGAATCACGAGGGATTTCAACAACGATTTGATGAAACTTTTTATAAGGCATGGGACCGATTCAATGATCTTCTTCGGGCATGCCCACATCATGGATTTTCGGAAATACATTAACTCGATACTTTCTATAATGCTTTGAATTCTAATGATCAAGATTCGTTGAATTCCGCCGCAGGTGGTAACTTTCTGGATAAAATGCCCCGTGATTGCCTAAGAATCATTGAAGAGCAATCCAAAGTTCGTAATTCACGTAAAAATATTGTTGTTTCAAAGGAGTGCGAGAATTTACCCAGGTATTCTCCCGATGTTGCCGAACTTAAAGATATGGTGAAAGCCTTACTTCTCGATAAGAAAAACCAAACCCAAGCTCCCGCTCCCGTAAAAGCGGTCGAGGAAAGTTATGTTACTTGCGGTGGTGCTCCATTCAATACCAAATTTCTCCCGCCACCGATGGACAACGATTATGTGACAATATAAAGGAGCATGTTCCAAGCCGCCGCAGCTAATTTCAATCAAGGAAATACCGTTACCGAGCCTCGATTGCTAATCAAATTTGACCTCTTGGTTTTCCTCCCGTTCAACAAAACAAGGAAATAACCAAAACCAGTTAAACCCAAAACGGGGGATAATTACAACAAAAGGCCAAATTTATCGACCCACCGATTACATCAACCCTCCGCGTTCACCAAGCTCCACTTACCAAGCTCTGGCTCCCAAAACAAGGCTTTGATTCGGAAGGTTGATTTTCAAAACTACGTCAAAGCTAATGATGCAGTGATGAGAAATATGCAAAATCAAAATCAAAACTTGCAAAATCAAATGACCAATTTAACGGACATGCTTTCCAAATTCGTGAATTCCAATACCGCTTCTACTTCAGGTTCAGGGACACTCCCTAGTAATACCATTACTAACCCGAAGGTAGATTTGAAGGGTATTACCACCCGAAGCGGTGTTGCTTATCAAGGACCCACGATTCCTACTACTTCTTCTTCTCCTCCTAAAGTAGTGGAACGTGAAACCGAGGTGACAAAGGACACGGTGCCTCCTACTAATAACGGAAGTACCAAAGACGTCCAACCTCATGTTGTCCAAGTTCAACCTTATGTGCCAAATTCTGATCCTGTTAGTGCTCCGATGCCTAACCCGAAACCATCAATTCATATCCGTCTAGACTTAATGACCAAAAGATCCGCGAAAAAGCTAACAATCAAATTGAGAAATTTTACCAAATCTTTCAAGATTTGCATTTCGAAATTAGCTTCGCGGATGCTTTAATTCTCATGCCTAAATTTGCTTCGACACTTAAGAGTTTGATTGTAAACAAAGAAAAATTAAGTGAAATGGCTAGAATGCCTTTGAATGAGCATTGTTTGGCGGTTCTCCTCAAAAAGTTACCCGAAAAACTTGGAGACCCCGGCAAATTTCTCATACCGTGTGATTTTCCCAGAATAGATGAGTGCTTAGGCTTGTCGATCTTGTCGCTAGTATAATCTCCTAGCCATTATCGTGTGGAAAAAGCTTTCTTTTCGGAGCTCATCCTACTTGTATGACTCTTGGAACTTTCTCTTCTTTTCCTCCTCCCTCAAGTCCGTTTTTGATTGTTTACGCAGACCGCCCCCCTAATTTCATACTCGACCTACGACAATATAGTGATGCGTATGTCTCACATGCCCCACACCTATACCTTCAAAACCCCCTTAAGTAACCATTCGCATTCGCTGCCTCAAACTCGCTTACGCTCCCATGTCACACCCCCCCAACTCCCATCTCTCACCAGAAACCCTCACCTGTCCCTCAACTCCTGTACTATGCATCATACTCAACACTTAGTCTCCCAGAATGTGTATAACTACCCACCTTATCTCACTAGTCAAACTGCTACATCCCTAGAAAACTTCCTGTACCAACACCATCTCAATCCCTCTGACTGCATACCTCACTCCACTAGCCTCACTAAAAGACACTTCTTCGCACCAATCGCGCATAATACATACTAGATAAGTGTAATGTACTCCAATAGACACCACCAATACTCTGACCACACGCCACTCTCTGTATCATCTCTCCCTCCACATGACAGTGTAATGTCCAGTCTACCATTCACCCAGTCCATAGCCCCCCCTCACTCATCCTCTGAGTCAACCTATAACCGCAACCTTCCAACATAGACCTAAACCACTATAACCTTCTCTTCCACACACATCCACACTCTGATGCCAACAGTCTTCCTCGCGAATCCCTACTCTCTATCACTCTACGCCGCACTCAACTCACACCACTCCACCAATTACATAAAAATTTCCCCAACATATAGCTCCTTCCTCACCCCTATCATAGTTTACACCCATCGTACCTCTGCATACCGAGTCCTCTCCTCCCAGCCTCACTAACCCTCTAATCCGCTACTCCGAGTCCACCTACCCCACCACAGCGCGACTCCTCTCAATGCACCATCCCCAAACTTCAATAAAATTACCACATATTAAATTACTACCAAAATTACAATAAACAACTAATTCTTCCTATACCAAATACCCCCAATTTGTATATCCAATATCATAAACATAATACCCTAATACAGCTCCACCACAACATCAAACAATCTCTGGTTTATACTCTCTCTAGAGTGATCATGCAACCACTCCCGACATTCACCTGATGCCACGCTCTCCACCACCTAGAGTCTACCTACTCCATACTCTATCTCCACCTTACTTCAATGTCCCCAACCCCCTTGTGTGTACCACAAAACCACGTACGCGCCACTGTGATCCCACCCCATACACCTCTATACACCAACTACTCTATCCTACTACACATATGCTCTCTACCATGTACTCCATACCAAGTACCCACACTACGTCGACATACCACCATACTACCTCTCCACAAGTCACCCGCACACTATGCTCCTCTTACCCACAGGACCACCAACAGACTAAGTGTCCCTCCCACTGATACCATTAATAATTTCACAATCACAAATTACACACATCGTCATACATACCTGTGAGAACATCAAAATCTAAAATTACAAAACCATACCATTTGTGATATCCATATGAACTGATGCTAATAGAACTGTCTGAATCTCTCTCCCATCTCTGCATACAACCACCAATAGATCCATACCTCTGCCACATATATATCTAATGTCCTACCTACCCTATTGTCAATTGCCCCCACATCATACGCGCCCTAACATCGCCCCGTGCTGTTTATGTAATAATCCTTCTACCTCCCACCTTTTACATCATCCCTCCCACCCCATTATCCGGCCCTACTCTACATTAAGTCTACAAATACTCCCACCAACCCACATTAAAATGTGCCCCCACACGACTCAACCTCACAGAGACCCAAATTATGTAACTGTAATTCTAATGTCCAGATCGCACCTCCTCAACTATTAACTCTATACTCACTTAACGCACACCGTACTCCCCTAACCCCTACGCACCACTAATCCCACACTCACCACATTTTCCTACATAGTGTCTTCACACCTAATATCCAAACACCAACCCTTCCTAGATAGAATGTGTGTATCCCACCCAAGCATCATCAGTGTACTCCTGACAGTAACTTGTTCACTCACACCATCAGATGTGTCCATCACTACATATCTACTCAATTACAGAACTTCATATGCTCTAAGTCACTCATCCCCAAAAACCCTAAGCACATAATATCGATATATTCAAACCTTTTTATTGATCTGCACCTGTCGTAATAATAGTCCCTCTCAAAACCACGTCATCACTATCTTCCACGCCAGTCGTGTAAAAGACCAACTTCACCTCACATATACAGCCTTAAGTGCCCCACCCACTCAATAATTCCCACCACCACACCCCACACCACTACACAATAACACAAACCTCCACCAACCACCCCTTAAAATTACAAACCTACTCTCCCAAAACCCCAAACAATCCATCTCTTGCACCTCATAGTTAAAGATACTGAGAATACAACAATGACGTTTTTTTAGCTTACCAAATAAACTCTCAACATACCTCTTCAAAAATCCCCCCACTATCAGAAACTAACAATCTCACTCCACCTAAAATAGACCCCCACTCCTCCTCCCAGTACACCCCCCCCTCCCCCCCCATCCTGCCATATGCCTGTACACACCCCCTTTTAATATCCCTCACGTCACTACACATCCCACACACTGATAAAAGTACTCTGCCCCATACCTCATACCTCAAATCATCGACATCTATCTTTCAACCATCCTCTATAAATATCTCCAAAATACTCCTATCATCCTAGTGCTGTAGATACTAATTACCTAATTGTGTTTAAATCAATAACAAACTGACCCTAACCCCTACATCCCCCCTCACTTCATCTACATACTCTGTGTCCATATCCCCCACTCACTAATACATCTACATCAATCCGTCTTGTGACCCATTACTCACTCCCCCCCACTAGTCTGTCTCCTAGTTCCCCACTTGACTCTAACCCACTAACTATATACAAATATCTCTGCCTCAAAAATCCAATTACCACTATTTGTCAACAATGTCCCCTTCTCCACCATGTCCCTATACAACAATGTAACAAATTACACTTCCACCACTCAATCCTCCCCCCACACCACACTCCTCCCCTCCGATACTACCCTCCACCACAGACATCTCCACGTCCACACATGAACCGATGAATCCACCCTAACCAAAATCATAATCCAAAAACCCCCCCCCCTCAAACTCAACACTAACTATGTCAACCCGTCGGACTGACATCCACCCCTACAATACTCAACTACAGTACCCAACTCACTGTCCATAATCCCCTACTCTCCCACACCATGAAACTGAACACACACACACCACAGATAGATACTCTATTTTTAGATAGATAAAACCCCTCCCCTCCCAACTCTTCCTTCCCCCACATCTGTTACCTGTAACTCCTCTACTATACAAGATTCATACCACAATAGTACTTCCACTCACCAACCTCCTACCACGTCACTCTCATAACACACCTCGTGCCGTCCCACTACAACACGGTGTCCCAACACTCACTCACACCTTCAACATGTGCACAGACGCCCTATCTGTGTCGTCTCAACAATCTTCACCACCCTCATGAATCCTCCATCACACCTATCTTTAACCCCCCAATACACCACATAAGATTATCAACACAAACTACATCTCTAGACACTATCACCACAATACCAGTAACTAGAACAATAACTACAATATATTCCAACTAAATACTAATCCAAATCAAAATCTTGTCATACCTCACAATCCCACCCCTCAACATAAAACACTGTGTAAATACCTGTCCACCCTCCACAATGTAAAGTGAGCCTTTTCACACACCACCCTCTAACAAATCTTATCGTCCACATTGCCTGTTAACTATCTTCACCATTCAACTTACCCACTCAGTCAACCCCACTCCCCTTCAACTTATATCCTCGTGCTGTTCCATCTGTTCTGACCAATCCTACTCAATCTCTCCTAACCGTGTGTCTCCCTCTCAGACCACTCACTCATAATCTCTCCAGACTACAACAACCCATGAGACCTGCATACTGTAACAACAACACTTCATTCCATAACCACTCCAACTCAAAAATCATACACCCATAACAATAGTATATCCATAAATGTAACACCCCGCAATGTATTACTATCTCAATGACCGCACACCCTACACCCCTACTTAACACCACACACCAACACCAAATCTTCTATCCCCCTAAGACTCCTCTCTCTAACGTACTGCCATCATGTCTGACCTATATGTCTCCTCACCTCTCTCCCTGTCCATGTGCTCCACCTGTGTGCAAAACTAATATACCTCCCATCCATGTTAACCACTGCCTACATCAGAAGTGTGTCGCACCCAATCCCCCAAACACACCACGTAGTAACAACCTAAGTGTAATAAATACCAAAAACAACCAAAACCCTCATATAAACAATAGTGATCACCCCCTCAAAACTGTAGTGACCACCCTGTGACCTCAATATAACCACAAATCAACATCACCTACCCCTTAACATCCCCACCCTCTCACCTATATCTTGCACTCTGATGCCCTACCACACTCACTCTCCCCCACCCATCTCAGTCGTCCTCGCTCCTACTGACCCGCCATACCACACTCCCCGTCAGTCCACCACTCACCCCTTAGTACACGCCTATACACTTGTCTGTTAATACAGTGTTCTCCTCCATCCTATCTGCTCCAACCCCCCCAAAACACCCACCACCCTGTTAGTCTGTGATAACACCAGACTCATATGATCTACATCAACTGATCCTGCACTCCCCCCACTCCTACCCCAACTCACCCAAGACCATTGACACTACTCTCTGTACAGAATCCCTCTCTCTACCTGCTGCTCCACTTCTCAACTATATATTACACTCCCTCACCATCAGTTATCTCACTCACTCTATCTATTGTGCTTGTCTCCTACTACAGTCCAAATAACTACTATTTTGGATAGAGATTACAGAGATACTGAATAGAAATAACTTGAAATACTCAACACACACCACTTACCATCATGTAGTCCCCCTCCCACACCCTACCCTAATGTCCAATCTCCATCAAAAGACACTAAATGATGACCGCCCCACCATCATAACATAAGATAAAACAAATAAATATCAGATATAACAAAGACTAATGTGTTATAAAAACCTTCATTAAAAATACCTTGATGTAAGAATTCAATCTGTTCGAAAATGTTCCACGTCCCACAGATGCTCAGTAATCTCACACTCTCCCCCTCTCACAGGTCCTCTCTATCCATATTCAACACAGCGCCAAATGTGTGTGCACTTCTCCAGTGCATCGAAATAGCGCAAATAATCAGACTAATCTCCACGAACACACCTCCCCACGCTACACACAGCTCACCGTCGCGACAGCCACCGTGTGGCACCCCCCCTACACACTACTCCTCTACCAAGACGAGTGTCTCGCAAGTCGTCCCTCTCCACTGCAACGCACCCACCTCATATCTCCACACCCACACACATCACCTCAGTACCTAATGCAACACCACTACCACCAGAAAACCACCAACACTATCCACACAATTAGAGTGCACAATCAAATGTACTAAATACCTCACACACTCAACGACATACACAATATATCACACGCTATATGCCCAGACTTCCCACGAGTACGGCACCCCCTCCTTCCTAATCTAAAACCTTTTATAGAGAGATACTCCCTCAACTGCACAAGACTGCACAAAATACAAGCTTAGCCGACGTAGCCCGACCCCCGGACTGTACAAGAGGCCTCCCAATTCTTAGAAGCTGCACAAGACGTAATCTAATCGACATTCACGACATAGGAGTTTATCTATCAATCTATAGGCGCACCACTAAGACTATGTCACTACGGCTCACATTCTAATCTGTAATAAAACGAATCTCTACTAGGTAAGCAATCTGAAAAAACACCGATCTAGAGATACCTCTATCAAGATCACGCACCAGCAGTGTAATCCTCAAACCTATGACATAAAACACACCATGTACTCTCTATTGACACACAAAAACAATTCGTCACTAAAAAAGAAAACCTCCACAACCTGATACTCCACCTCGGTCTTTTCCTATCCCACCACTTTCTCATGAACCGCTCATCATGTGTGCAACTCAATAGTATCCATAGAGACAAACGTAGAGAGAATTGACAACTGATACGCTCAAGAGACCACCGGTATCAAGCCTATAGCTGATCATAGTCTAGGAGCTTATCCTAATATAACAATCAACTCAAATACACCCGCGCCCACCGGAGATAAGAGTCCTTTAGATCTCGTACCTCTCCTCTCTACACCAACCACAGAGTAGAAAGATCACAATAGTCTTCTGTCGTGCCCCAAAGTAAACTTATACATCAACGCACTCCCTCGCTCAGTGTATATAACTCTCATTTTCAATAACCGCACGATCGCTCAGTTAAATGTTTAGAATCACGGAAACTCCTAGTTTTCGTAATTATAGAAAAACAATGATATTGATGTACTTGTGGTAGTTGTTGAGGACGACTGTGTTTGCTATCATACCTAATGTGGTTTTATGAAGACATTAGAAAAGAATGATTTGATAAGCCAGGCATCCCTTATAATAGGTGTTGTAAAATACTAACACTATGTTTAATAAAATCTGACGAGTAGAGTATATGTAGCTAAGAAGTCAGCATAAAGTGAGAATACAAGATGAGAGGTATCAACTAGATTGAGAAGCTAATCGCAATCGTGCGGTCGAAGATATAACACTGCGTGTTATGACTAGAATAGTCTATGCCGCGCTCTCGATGCTACAAATATATATAGAGCGCGCGCTCAGATAACACTCCTACTGGCTAGTAATATCTCTAGACGCTCTAGACTCATCACGGGTCATGTTATTTTAAGTCGTGACTTTACTAGTATCAGTTTATTGTAGAAATTTATGTAGAAAAGTAGGATGTAATTGTATCTCTTGCCGCATAGAACTGTGAAAAGTTGTAAATATAGATAAAACAGATGCTCAATAACAGTGTCGAAGGTTTGGTTATTAAGAAAAATAGGAGTATGATTGTGTGTGTAGTCATATGAATGAGAATACGTTTGGTGATAAGGGTAGAGGTCCCGGGTTCGAGTCTTGCTCACCTGGGACTTCCCCTAATCCCAAACGTTTTTGTTTTCCATTTTTTTACAACTTTTTAGAAAAGCACTAAATAAGCAATTTTTACAAAAGCACTTTTTTTATAAATCAAAAAATAAGCCAATAAATAAGCTGTTAACAGGTGGACAGAATAAGCTAAGTTACTATGACACTTAAATGGCTAATGATAGAATGACAGGAACTTAAGCTATATCTAAAAAGCATTTAAGAACAAAAATAAGCAACTACAATTAGCTAGAATGACAGTTTAATCAAAAAGCTATGAAACTTAAAGATTTTAAGCTACAAGGCAAATAAGCTTAAATAAGCTCTAAACTGAAAGAAGTAAGCTAAATTGGGCTTAAACTAACCTAATAAGCTAAACTAAACCTAGAATAAGCAAAAGCAATAAGCTAATAAGCCTAAATAAGCAAATAGCTTTTTGGCCAAAACTGATAAGCAAAAAGGCCAAAAGGGACTTTTCTAGCTTAATTTAATGCTAGCAAAAAGGATCCTTATAGCTTAGTGACTTATACCACTAAGAAGAATGGCCAAAAAGCTACAATAAGCAACAATGAAAAAGTCTGTTTGAAATGCAGATAAACATTTAAAATGCTTCATAGAATAAAGGCATCTCACACATATTCTACACTTAGCAAATTTTTAAAAAATTTTGCAATCTTAACAAATCACCACTTTTGAGCTTAAAAATAAGCAAACAAACAGATCCTTATGACTATATAACCTACAAACAGATTAAATTTAGACCTCAAAGAACAAGAATCAACAATCAAAAAGCATTTTGAAATTCACAATAAGCCACAACAAGCATTTTGAAAAAGCAATTTCTCAAAAAAATTTAAACACTTAGCACTTTTGACAGTTTTGGCAAAAACACAAAAATGACAATGCAGGCTATAGAGCTTTGTTTCTAACCTGTTTTTAACACTTGCACAAACTCAAAAACATCACAAAACAACAAGATTCAAAGTCCTAATCAAATAAGCAGATAAAATAAGCTTAAAGCTAACAGTTTCAAACAACAAACTCTTAAAACCTTAAAAATGAGATTTACTACTTAAAAACTTAAACAAACTGATTTTTTGGACTAATTTAAGCTAATCAAAGTTGACTCAAAAGCACAAAGCAGGTTTTGACCCATTTTCACCCATTTTGTCTACTGTCCCAAACACCCTTTTAAGTTTTCTAAGTCCTTTTAAAAGCTGGTTTCAAAGGGGATAGAATTTTAGTAGATTTAGAAGCAAAGTTATTATAAAAACACGTAACCAAACTAGCAATATTGAACATAAATAGCACAATCCACAAAATTAAGACATAAATAACAGGATTAAAAAAAAAATCAATAAGCAGTTATAAGCAATAATGGACAAGTTTTGCATAAAAATTTAATACCACCACATCAAATCATTTAACCCTACACAAATCCAAAAAACAACAACATTCACTCCACCCAAAATCACATACAAAACATTAACTACTCAATGCCAAAAAATACTCGTTAAATAAACCCAAACATCCCATTCCCATAAATCACAATATAACCGCTTCAAACTCCCATGTAGATACATCACACCATCATCACACACACAACCCCTTTAGATACACACTATCACATCTCCCCCCCACAAGAATTCCCAACCAGTCCACCTCAACCTGCCCCAACCTCTTATTCAATCTACCTTACATACCACATACACAACTACATCTTTCCTTATACAAAACACTCTACAACAAACAGAAACAGACTTCTTAACGCAACCCACTCATAAATGTAAACACATCTAAAACCAAACCCCTCCATACATCCCCACTCACTCAAACCACCCCTACACTACCCAACCCAACATAATTACATAACGATTCTTACCCCAAACCCTCACAACCCCCCGAGTAGAATCCTATTAATAAAATTATATCACTACCATCATAGCTACTTACTCAACAACTAATCTGTTCGCGTTAGTTCAAATCATTGAGGTGAGCGGGCATTTTTTAAACAACCGCCTACTTGATGTTTCGGCCATAACATTCATAATTACTATCTACCTTACCCCCCCCCATCCCATCCGTTAACTTCCTTAAGACAGGAATTCAGCGAAGCGGCATAAATTTATTAAAAACGAGGTTTTTAGCTCGGAAGCTTTTATATTAGGTGATGCTAGTTCTTGACGTGATATTGAGTGCTCCACATACCTTTACTCCCGCTCCCTCCACACTCTACTTCCCATTCCTATATATGTCTTCGCGTAGGTTATACTTATAAAGGGCAAAAGCTTAACAGGTTATATAAAATGATCAAAACACAGAAGAAACTTAATAAACACAAACCTCAACTTTTTTTCATCTAACTTTACACACTTTTACCTCCAAAGGAAAGGAAATGGCAAAAGCATTAATTACTAAAAACTTAAGTGTAAATTCACTAAAGAAGAAAGGAGATCGCCGAGTCGTTCTTCAAGGGATAAGCCCTCTATTTATAGGCTGGATAGATGCTTCTAGGTCTTCTAGCTGGTTTTCTTGTATGAGAGGATTGGTGAGCTCAATCTGGCACCTTCTATTCCTCACTTGTGCCTTCCTTTAAATCATCGTCAAACCTTGATTGTGTCTATGCAATCATTCTCCAATGATTTCCTTGGATTGCCAACATTTCAGATCCTAAAGACGTCATCCCTTGCATCATTCTTGGCTTCTAGAAGGGGTTTTAAGTGGGTTTAACCATGGGGTAAGTTGTAATTTCTAAAGGTGGGTAAGGTGCGAATAGTAACAATGGAGGTGGGAGCGGGAAAAAGGGTTGTTCTGTTTGTTTGATTGGTGCAGGGTAGAGATTTAGTGGATTGGTAAACTTAGTCCGTCAACTTATATAAGTATATTGCAAGTTTAGTCCTTTGTGGTGTAAAGATTTTGAGACTTGGGCAAAAACAGCCCTTGAGGGTGTTTATTGTGCTTGCACGAATGGTCCTTGTTTGGTGCATCTTTGGTAATTGGAGTAGTAAATGGTTTGCACCGTTAGTCCTTTTAAGGACTAACGGGGTTAAGGTTTAAAAGGTTAAGGGGAGTGAAGTTATAAGGGGATTAACATGGTGTTAAGTGGTGACGGTGGGCTAGTTTTGGGTCGGGTATGGTAATAAAGGAACTTGGGCTTTTTATTAAGGTTTAGGGTGTATAAGGTATAAGTGTATAAGTGGGCTGATCCGGGCCTATTAGGTGGGTACGGGTGGGCCTACTTTTGGCAATTTAGGTTTTCAGGCTTGGTTTTTGATGCTCTTTCCAATGCCTCATCTCGGGGTTGACTTTGACTTTTTGACTTTTGTTGACTTTGACTTTGACTTGGCTTTGATTTCTTGGCTTTTGCTTCACGCTCTTTCCGTTCTCGTGCTCGGTTTTGTCGATTTGGCTTCTATTTTTGTCCTTTTCTTGGATATCCGTTACCTGCACAATACAAATGCAAAACATACAAATACAATGTATTTTTGGTACGTTTTTAGTCATTTAAGTCCGTTTTTAGTGGTCAAAGGTATGTGTAATTAAACACATACCAAAATCCCCCATACTAAGATATTGTCGTGTCCCTAAGCCAATGCTTATATAAATACTTAGAAATAAGAATCTCGATTCCCCATCGACTAAATTACCAGGAAACGTAGCTAAGTGTCATCGAGGGAATTAAAGATTATTAAGAGTTTTTGGAAAGCCCCCGTTTTTACCATCCTTAAAGATATACACTTATTACCACTAATATTTTTGTATTTTTCCTTTTTCTCATTATTTTTTTTATTCTAGCAACTAACTAATTTGACTTTCGTTATTTTCATAACCGTTGGGATCATAGAACAAGATGCATTTCGATCCGAAAATGCCCCAAAAAGGATAAATTCATCGTTCCTGACTTTTCACTCGCTCCAAACCAAGCTTAAAACGAAATCACAGTTAAATATTAGTTAAGATGCTAACACTACTCATATTTACAACTTGTGAAGTTTTCACTCCCGGCAATTTATTATATATTAGGTGAATGTGCCATTTTAAATTTTAACATGGATCAACGTTTGCAATTTCTAGCTTTTACATTCCACCTCCACTCTACGAGAATAATGAGTTTAAAGGCGTGAGATCATCCCATATAGCGACTTTTAGTTCGGCACTAAGCTATGTTCCCAGTAATGTGCCTTGAGCATCCACTGTCAACAATTCCTTTATCATCATGTTGTGCCTTGCCCTACACATAAAGAATAAGGAAATTAGATTCCTTTGGTGACCCAAGCCATTACTGACTTGGATCTGCCTCGTGCATCAATGTAGTTGTGTCTTTTAAAAGCAAGTGATGCACCATTAGGTTTGGTAGGTCTTCAAACCCAACATGCTGAGGTCTTTACAACATTTACCCCTTTTACCCTAACAGTACTAACTTGTCATGTAAATAACCTAGCAGTATTAATTGCTCTAGGCCTGCCAGTATAATAGTGTCTCTTTGCAGTATGCACAGATCTTCTAGTTAATGTTGTTTGCTTATAAAAGGGCCTCTGAGCAGTTGATTGTGCTTGTTTAGAAAAATGTGACTTTGATTTAGCACTATGAACTACTGATTTGGGGTGAGCAGTATTAACAGGCCTAACAGTATTAAGTGGTGTGAGGCCAGTTTTCAACAAAACTGCTCTTGGAGACATATTCTTGTGTACACTAGGGTGTGTGGTTTTGGCATCAACCCTATTGTAATTATTTCTAGATATTATGCCTTGTCTTTGATGGTTATCACAATTAATCTGCAAATGATTAAAACTTCCACGTATAAAGCAAGCCTTGTTATACATCACAAATTTTTTTTCCTAATTGATTGGATTTCTGTCAATTCCAATTCCTCTTATTACCCCTAGGAGATTGTGATCTATACATTTCTGCATACCTAACTGACTTTTTAACTGGTTTTTCATGATTTTTATGTTTAGTAAACTCTACCTTTTTATTAATAGGAAAAACAGTTTCTTTATCAACATTAGGTGAAGACTCAACAAAGCTACTTGTGTCTTGTGATACTTGTTCTTCTACCAAAGACTCTTCAGAATTTTCTTTAGAATTATCTGATTTTTTATCACAAACAACATTAGACTCTTGCTCACTATTCTCGGGACCATAACCTTTGAATTCATGCTCTTTGAATTCATCAAGACCAGAATAAGAGAGATCAAGCTTTTTAGGTATATTATAGATTAAAGGATGAGGTGGAGGAACTGCACTATACCCCAAACCCTTTTTACTTTTTTCAGTTATCTGACTTCCTAACAACTGATCTAAGTCTTTTGAGGTCTTATCAAATTTCTCAATTTTAAATTCAATGCCATCTTTTTCTTGCTTAACTTTTTCACACTCACTTTTAAGCACATTTTTTTCATAGTCTTTACAAGCTACTTCTCTTTTAAGTACTGCAACTTCTTCACTAAAAAGAACCTCTATAACAACCCAAGAATTTTCATCAAATACAAAACCTATTTTTCTATTATCACAATTGTACGGGGAAATTTTTCGCTTTATTACATTAGTTGTATTGTCAATATCTCAGTATGTCATGTAACTTACATAACTAAAGTAGACGAGCTCACGCAACCTATCTATGGCCATCCTGTCTTCATATATGTCAAGCAAACATCACAATATGTCAAGTCAATATCATCATATCCTTATTACAAAGTACATTATTCCTATAATGTACCATTCGCAACGTTATATCAAAACGGGCTTTAAACCGTTATCGTATACCTCTAAACCCTAATTCCATGAAGGGTTAATATCTAAAGTGAATGTACAAGCTACTAAAGCATATGTACAAGTAATATAACATTTCATTTGAAATATAAACTCCCTACAAGTCAAGTACAAGCTTTCAAAGCACAATATACAAGTCATTAATGCACGATATCCAAAATAGCCGTTTTACCTCCGTTTTCATTCCAGTTTCTTCACCACCACTCTTGTGCAAGCTACTACACTCAATATACAATGTGTAAACCCTAATTATTCTATTCATAAGCTTTCATACACATTTTTACACTCAAAACCCTAATTCAAAAGTCAGAAACCCTAACCCGAGCTAAATACTAAACCATGACCCGTTTCCTGGTTTTTATCCATCATAAACCTAAACCAATACTCAAATAAGTTGTGATAACTTAGTTTACAACATTATCAATCATATTCAATCATCATTTCATCTCAATTATACACAAAATGAATCCAAGAAACCCTAAACGTACCAAAATGGATCATTCGACCCGTTTACTCATTTTTAACCATTTAAAACACCAACAATCAATCAAGTGTCATTGTAAACTCATGATATGAGTTTACAATCCATGATCTATCCTTATTTTGGCAATGTACACGAATTATAAGCTCAAAAACCCTAAAGAAACCCTAATATGCCCTAATTGAACCCGCGGCATATATCATTCATTTTCAACCCACTTTAACCCAAACCACTTGCGAATTTCCATTGATAAACCTTGATACAAACCTTGAGAACATATTTCTATCATTCCATGATCAATGAGCATGAAATATAAGCCAAAGAAAACAATTCGAGCCCTAGAAGACTCAAATGAACCCGCGAACCCTAAATCTTGCAAATTGACCCATTTTGAGCTTTTCTTTGCAAACAAGCACCTCATGACTCACCCACATGCATTCCTAAGCAGCTTACACACCTTCTACAACAAATATCTTCAATATTTTTATTAAGAAAAACTTCACATGGTCTCTTGTTTCTTCTTTTCTAGCCGTGGCATCAAAAGAGGTAGCCAACACCTCAAAGCTAGTTTCTAGCCCTAGAAACTCATCACATAGCCTCTCCTAATCACCCTCTAGGTTACCCATGTGTCCTAGATCAGCTTGCTAAGAAATCTTGGCCTCTAAGGGTCCTTTACCTATAAATAGAACCCATAACCCTTCATTCATTCTCATCCCCCACTTCTTCTTTCTATAACCCAATTGAGCAAACATTCTCTGCTCCATATGATCCTAGGATCATCTAAGAACATCATTCAAGCAAATATTTGAAGATTTGAAGCCCCGGGAACAAGATACAAGGCGTACGAGTGGAAATACTACCCGAAACTTTCATTAATAATCCTTTATACAATTCCTAAGGTCAGTATTCTATCATTCTTGATCCATTATACACGAATTATAAGCCAAGAAAACCCAAGGAAACCCTAATCAACCCTAAAATGACCCGCGGCTATGTTTACTCAATTTCAACCCGTTTTAACCCAAACCATTTGCTAATTTCCATTGATAAGCTTTAATACAAACCTTAAGGACATGTTTCAATCATTCTTTGATCAATGCCCACGAAATATAAGCCAAGAAAGTGAGTTTGAACCCATAATAACCCAAATAGACCCGCGGCTTGTTTTGCTTGCATTTTGACCCATTTTGAACTCTTCTTTGCACACAAGCACCTCCATGACTCACCCACATGTCTCCCAAGCTGCTTACCCACCTGCTACAACATCTCTTTGGTCCAAATTGAAGCCACATCTCCTCTTTTGTGTTCATATCAGCCGCGGCATGTTCCCATGGTGTCCAACACCTTCACTCTACATCCTAGACCTCCACAACTCCTTTCATTGCCTCAACACATCATATTCTAGCTCTTACACATGTCTTGATCAGATCATAGAAGATCCTTAACCCCCTTGCCTCCATCCGACTATAAATAGGACCTTCCATGCTTCATTCAAACTCGCACCCCATCTTCTCTATCTATATCCCAAGTGATCAACTATTCTCTGCTCCATTTGATCCTAGGATCATCTAAGAATATCAAGAAGTGAATCCTTAAAGAATTGAAGCCCCAGAGTAAAGAAACTAGGCGTACGGAGTATTTTCGACCCAAAACGACACCATTTTTGTTCCTTGAAGCCCAAACCCAGGTTCTGGATGTTCTACTTCTGCTTCTACACTCTTATAATGTTCATATGATCCTAAATAAACTCTTGTTAAAGTTTCATAAGTTAATTCATGCTCATTTTCCATTTTGATCCAAAACCGTACACCCGAAACCCTAATTTTATGTTTTTCTTAAAACTAAATGTTATAATGGTTAAATATTGTTATAATCTGTTGGAAACACAAAAAGTATCGGTCACTTCTAAGTTGTATTAAGTCTTAGCTCGTAGTATGTGTAACGTTAGTTAAGTAAACTAGCCCGACCCAAGGCCCATGGAAAGCCCATTAGAACCCATGGGCCGGCCACAATAGGTAGTATATAAGGACCTTTCCTAGCTTTGGAGAGGTTGTTGGTTGTTCCATAGTTTCACATTCCATTTTAATAAACTTCATCCATTTTCCATCCATTCTCTCTCTAACATCACAACCCACATCTCTCTCTTGTTCTTGGTTAATCATAAGATTACATGATTCTACAATTGGTATCAAGAGCCATGAAGTGGTGTGTTTAGTTTTTGTGTTTGATTTGTATTTAAAAATCTTTACAAAGAGCAAAATAGTGATTCAAAATTTTTTTGGTTTAAAAACCTTAAACTTTTCATTTTTATTGTTCCTATACGGTTAGTAACACTAGTTGTACAATTTTTTTTTCTAAAATCCATTAAAAATGTATCTTTTTGAGTTTTGAAAATTTAAGTTTCGTAGTAGTTAGGACCGAACGAGTAGAACCGAACAAGGTAACCGAACGAGTAAGCCGAACAAGTCAACCGAACTAGATAACCGATCGAGATCCCCGAACTAGAATATTCTAGTTTGAACCGAACGAGCTCATTTCAGTTAGAACTGAACAAGTTGTTTACTAGTAGGAACCGAACAAGTGAACCGAACGAGCTTTACTCACGTTGGAACCGAACAAGCAGGACCGAACGAGTAAGACCGAACTAGTTAAACTTTGTTAACCGAACTAGTGAAACCAACTTAAGTTTAAACTTAACAACTCATTTTTAAATTATACGGTTATATCTTTGACTTGTAAAATCCCATGAAACAAACACTTGTTTTCCCGGTTTTGTCGAGAATTGTAAAATCCCGTGTAGTTTTATTTCAAGACTCAATAATCACATAACCAAACATAATTTCTTTCTACCACTGATCGATCAATTTGTAATCTTTTTGATACCACAATGACGACTCTTGCCGATAAGTCACTTCTTTCTGGAGGAGACAACAAACCACCGATGCTTGAAAAACACTTGTATGATTCATGGAAAAGCATAATGGAACTGTATATGATGAATAGACCACATGGAAGAATGATTCTTGCCTCTGTTGAAAAAGGACCACTTGTTTGGCCTTCAATCACTGAGGATGGAGTAACAAGGCTTAAGGAATATGTTGAACTGACTCCCGCTGAAGCCATTCAAGCTGATTGTGACATCAAAGCAATAAACATCATTCTCCAAGGCCTTCCAACTGAAATCTATGCTCTTGTGAGTCAACATCGTGTGGCAAAAGATCTTTGGGAGAAGATTAAACTGCTAATGCAAGGAACGTCGTTAACAAAACAAGAACGAGACATTATATATATAGTATATATATTATTTACTTATATATATATATATATATATATATATATATATATATATATATATATATATATTTATATATTATGTCACATTATTTTGGGTATATATATACACTAGTCAGTTGTGTGCATATTGAGATTAGACCGGACATAGGACCAAGACTAAATCAGACCAAACAAGATGATAACGCAATAATACATTGTTACTATGATAATTGTATTCGTTGCAATTATTACAAATAACGGGTATATAATAACGTGACCCAAGATCATAACAATACCATTTTCATAATAATTGTGTTTGTACAATTATTACACTATGACTTGTATTCAAACTGTTTATCAAACCTATGAATTTCACTCAACCTTTGTGTTGACTTTTTAGCATGTTTATCTCAGGTTATTGAGCAATATATGGCACGGAGTGGCATGGACTCAAAGATGGCTAAAACTTGTTATCATTCACATTGTATGTAACTAGATTTTGGGACCTGCCTTTGTAAAACTCTGATTTGAAGCTGAATGACAAGTCTATTTTGAACAAAACGTCTCTTTTATGGTCAATTTTCTATGATTATGATTGTTCGATTTCCATGAAGTAATAACCCCCAGAATTAGCTTCGCTACTAGAATTGTAAAAATGGCGGGTGTTACTATATCTTGCCTAAGGTTACTATTGGAACCCAAATTTAGAGCGTTGGGCTACCCCAGCATGGGTTATACAAGACGGAGTGTCACTGCCATTGGATTATTATAATATTCACGTTCACTCTGCAATGCAAGTAATTAATGATTCAAGAATATGTAAATATTGGCACTGGGTAGCGACTTAGGCATATAATATATCTGGATAGCATATTTTAGGAAAACACTTGCATTTCATGGGTTTTATCAGGTTTCACAGGTTTCTAAGTATTCATAGACTTTAGAAATATGGGGTTATGATTCATTATGGCTTTAAATGTAATCACATTGGTAGAGTCTATATAAGCAGTTTGTAACAAGCATCTGTACTCCCCTTCGTGGGTTTTTGAAAATTAAAAGGATTGAAAGCGAGCTAATGAACTCATCTGGTAGGTAGATGTAATAAATATTCCAAAATGAAAGCTGACGACCTTATCACAATCTTAACGGGGAATGTTGATATAGTAAAATGATAATAAACAGCCACGTCACGCAACCTGAGTAAATATGTTGAGTCTTAGGAAGATTGTACTCTAGAACTTTAGTTTTAAGAGTTATGAGTTTGATTGAAGAGTTTGGAATTATTGTATCACTGTTTGGGCCATCATAATTCAGAAGTCATTCAGTAAACGTTTGAGGAGCTAGGGCACTTTAAATCGTAAACCCAACAACTCAGTCAGAACGTAATACCAAGATGAAACTCTTTAATATGAAGCTCCCTAGTATTGTGATACCGTATATCTTTTTAGGAATTTAGATAAGATTTATAAATAAAGATATTTATATTTTAAACCTTAAAAAATAGGATAATGACAGTTTAAACCTTAGACTTTAAGATATGGCAAAACAAGCCCCTAGACTTTAGGTTTTGTTTAATTACAAAATCAATCCTTTATATTTATAGAATATTACATTTTAAAAGTAAATTTTAAGTTCTAAAAATGTTACATTTTAGTCCCTTAAGTTTGAAAAATGACAATTTTAGTCCCTATAGTTTGGAAATTGGCAAAACTAGACCCTAAACTTAAGTTTAAGAATGTTACAATTTTTACCCTTCTATTATAAGTTTAAGATATGGCAAAAACATACCCTTGTAGTTTTAAAGTTAAAAACACTTAAAAATATTTTTGGAATTTTCGTGTTTAGGGGACGAAATGGGTCATGATTTCTAAAAGGGTTAAGGTTTGAGTTAAGGGTTGATTTTTGAATATGTTATAGTCACTTGGGTGGTGATATACCAGATCTAAAATATATGGGAGTCATTTTTTAAGGAAGGGCGATGTTTGGGTGGCGTTGAATGTGTGTTACAAAACATAGTGCCACAAAATGGGTTTGTGAGATTTTTCGGAGACAGTTTTGAAGCAATCATTTAAATACGTTATAGATCAATTTAGGATCTAATTTTGTACAGATCTAGAGTATCTTGGGTGTACACTAACATATCAAAAATTTGGCATAGGTTGTTAATGGAATTTGAAAGATATAAGGGTGCAAAAGTGGGTCGAGACATCGAATTCATGATTTTATGTGAATATAGAAAACGTGTTTTAGCTAGGATTAGGTTATGAAACCTTAAAGGATAGATGCTAGGTGTTCTAAGAGGTGTATTAAGAGTAGATTGAACAAGGTATAACCATGTTTTCACCTTCTACTTATTTATCTTCTTTTTGGGAATTACCATGAACATATGCATGAACAAATCCAAAATGATCAGAATATATGCGATTTTGGGGCTGTTTGGACTTGTGCAGCTTGGGACGAGCTTAAGGACTTTTTAATTTTGACTTCTTGGTTTCTAAACTTTACTTAAGACCTTCCTTGGATGTTTAGAGTCTTGCTACTGCTAGTGCAACTAAAGAATATGGGTTTTTGAGGTAAAGAAGTGTGTGGGATAGTTTTTGAAGGGTGCTTGGTCTCGATTATTTATAGGTGCAAAGAACTTGGGCACCAAGGGTGATAGGGCTGAGTTTTCAGGTCTAGGAGATGTAGAGAGGTGAGGTGGAAGGTGTTGGAGTACCTTATGAACAAGGGAAACATGGATCAACCAAAATTGAGGAGGAGGTGGCGATATTACATGATGATGAGGCATAGAAGAACTGGAGGCTAAGGGTTGTTTCCCATTGGTTGTAGAGATGGTTAGATGTAAGGATCAGATTTATATACTTACTTGAAGTTTCAAATGGGTAGTTTGGAGGGAAAGATCATAAAGGGGGCGTTTAGTTTAGGGTTTAGCCGAATAGGGGTGTTTGGTTTAACACTTAATGTACATGGTTAGAAGTGATAGATTACTAATCATAATACTTGTATTAAGGATTATAATCAAGAATTGATAGGTGGTTTGGTTTTAAAATGGGCGAAAACAAGTAAAATATGTTGCGGGTCAAATTATGGCACGCATAGGGTTTTTAAGCTTCCAATTCGTGTACATTGATAGTATAAGCATGGATTGATGATTATAAAGATTGTATTATGAGTTTAAGACATAATTGAGTTAATGGTTTGTGATTGGAATGGGTAAAAATGAGTAAACGAATCAAATGTTTACATTAGGGCATGTTTAGGGTTTCTTGGATTTATTTTGTATATAATTGAGATGAAATGATGATTGTATATGATTAGTAATATTGTAAATTAAGTTATTACAACTTATTTGAGGGTTGGTTTAGGTTTAAAATGGATAAAAACCAAGAAACGAGTCATGGTTTAGAAACTAGCTTAGTTTTAGGGTTTCTGACTTTTGTATTAGGGTTTTGAGTGTAAAAATGTGTATGAAAGTTTATGAATAGAATAATTTAGTGTTTAACATAGTGTATATGAGTGTAGTTGGTTGGTAATAAGTGGTGATGAAGAAATTAGAATGAAAACGGAGGTAAAATGGCTATTTTGGATATCGTGCATTAATGACTTATACATTATGCTTTAGTAGCTTGTACATTCACTTTGGATATTAATCATTCATGGAATTTAGGGTTTAGAGGTATACGATAATGGTTTAAAGCCCGTTTAGATATAACGTTACGAATGGTACATTATAGGAATAATGTACTTTGCAAAAAGGATATGATGATATTGACTTGACATATTGTGATGTTTGCTTGACATATATAAAGACAGGATTGCCATAGATAGGTTGCGTGAGCTTCTCTACTTTAGTTATGCAAGTTACATGGCATACTGAGATATTGACAATGCAAGTAATATAATAAAGCGAAAAATTTCCCCGTACAATTGTGATAGTAGTAAAATAGGTTTTGCATTTGATGAAAATTCTTGGGTTGTTATAGTCTCCATCCCTTACAGAAATCTCGTCCCGAGATTTAGTCGAAAGTTATAGTGATATTGTTTAAGAATAGATACAGGTACTGAGCATGAATTTGATCTTTATGTTAGGCTAATCAAGGTCACAAGTCCATGTGTGTGATGCATTTATAATTATGTTGTACACCATAATTATAATTACCTCATTTCACACGTCTACTTATTTTCAAGACTACACCTCTTGATGACAGCCAATAGAATTTCTTCAGATCCTGTAGAACCTGGGTGGATGAAATACTTTGATTTACAAAACCTGTGGGTTATGGGCCTACCATGCTTCTGCTGTGCTACTGTGATCGTAAAGAATCGTTATTCATTAACCTTTAAAAGTCAACATCGAATAAGAATGCTATCACAAGTCTTTGTCAAAATTTTCATACCTAGTGGTATTGAAATCATTTGACATTGTATAGATTCTTATGTATTTCCTTGTTATTATGTTGCAGAATATAACAGAGAATTTTAGAATACGAAGATCATGAGTGATGTCAAGGAATGATTGTAAGAGAGTTGCTAATCATGTGAGATAGAGATTTTGAAATGAACAGATGATGAAGGTAATAATTATAATGATTAAGGAATTGTTTGTACAAACGGATTGATCGAAAGAAATTGTTAGTAAGTATGTTATGTATTAAGCCTATATTAGTTATAATTTGTCACTTACAAAAAGAAGCGTTCAACTCCTTGTAACTAAGAATTTATAAATTCATAGTTTGGAGGTTTATAATTTCCTTATTCAAATAAAGAAGTAACCTAATTCATTTCAATAAGATGATCATAAATCATCTTACCTAAGCATAAAAAAACACGATATGGTAAAGTGTAGAAAATGATATGATCATGAATTGATTGTACTGACGCCCATATAATCGAGGATGATAATTTTTGTTTCAAAGGTATGAGGAGAGTAGAGTTTGAACATAATAGAATCAATGGAATTGACAAATAATGTCGAGTTTTGATATCATCAGATAACAAGATGTAACGGAATCATCACTTTATTATTTCATGGATAGCTTTACATATGAAACTCTAAAAAGAGTTGATACTTATGCTAAGTATCTTGAGATAGGATTCTAGATAAAAGTAACAGACGACAAGGATTGTAGCTTGATGATTGAGGTTTTCAGATTGGAGAAGATTCTGATGAAACTTGAATGTCCTCGAGAGTTATTTCTAGGGTAGAAATTCTAGAGTGAACAAAAAGCAAGCTTATCTCTAAGTATGCTTTCTTGTGGCCCGGTTCTTTGCTTTTGAGCATTGATTCGCATAATGTCCTTTCTTTCCACAGGCATTACAAATTACGGATACTATTTGTAGATCGTTTATAGTGGTTGGTCTTTTGTTTTTGCAGTACTTGGTCTGGGGGCCTATCTTGTTGCAAACCTGACACTTGACACTGCAAGGTCCCGTGTGATGTAGTCTACATCTTTTACACAAGGGAAGGTTTCCAGTATACCTATTGGAAGCAGCATAAGTCTTGAAGGCTTCTTGTCTTTTATGCTGTTGTTGGGGGTAATCATTGTTATGGTTGTTTTTGTTGTTGTTGTCTTGGTAGTTGTTGTTATTGCGATTGTTGGAGTGGTTATTGTTGTTGTGTTTGGGATAGTTGTTGTTGTTGATGTTTCCTCTATCTTTAAACTTTCTTTTGTGATCGTTGATTCCTTTTCTTGCTACTGGAGTTCCGCTTGTCCCAGTGTTCTTATTAGTATTGTTAGTATTTGCCATTGATGCAGCTTGTGCTTTCAGAGCTGAGGAAATGCCATCATTAATTAGTTGACGGATGGCAGCTAAAGTTATGGCTGGTGTTTCAGATGTTGATGTCCTTTTGGGAGGCATTCTATCAACAAAAGATAACACGTAATAAGAATGATATCCTAAGTTATAAAAGAGAATGGGTGATGCCTTAAACATGCTAAGAGAATTGCTTAATTTTGATTTTTTAAGCACTTTGAGGTTGTGAGAAAACGGATGATAATGATGTAAATGGTGGGGAAATGATGGTTGGAAAGAGAGTTTAAGTTGACACAAGAAGATACGAAACCAAAAAGGGGATTGCTTTATAAATAACTTGCCTTTTTACTGGCATAGTCAAGTTTGAAAAAGCGTTGTTTATTTATTCACAAAATTCCCATGGCTAGGATAAAGCTGAAACTAGTTTAAGAGTTTGTTGATTCTGAGCTGGTAGATGACGTCCTAAAGATCTTCCTGATTTGTTTGGTGACGAGCTTAGATTTTCTCAATGATTTGTTCAAGATTGGATATTCGTAGTGAGCAAAGGCAATCTTATCTAAACATTTTCATATTTTAAATATTTGAGGTGGGGTAAGAGTATAAACCGAGGAAGATGATGATACCAAATTATAGGTTTGATTCCGGGATGAATTAGATAACGTAGTTGAGGAAGAAGATGGGGAATGGATTTGCTTCTTAGGTGGTAATAGTTCTTCAGGAACAAAGAAATATCGAGGATCAAATAGTAATGAAGGTGGTAATACTGGAGATAGAGTCAAAATAGCTGGTGAAGTAATAAGATCTGGTGATGAAATAGGTAATTTCTTAGCATAAAATGTTTGTATGTTCTTCAAATAAGGATTATTGTAAAAAGATGAGAATACTGGTGGGATCATATTTTTTATAGGTTTTCTGAAGAGTTTAAAAGATTGACTTCAGTTGAAGCTGGAAAATAATCCAGTGAGACCGAAGTATAGTTAAGAATATTCATAGAGGAAAGAGCGTCCTAAATATCGGAAGTAGAGCGATTGCGGAAAAACATCATTCTGTTAACAACCTAGTTTGTAAATAACATAAGTTATTTATGTAATAGTATAATAGATATGTATTTTTTACATACTGATCCGAATGTAGTGGCACGGAGGACTTTGATGGCTAGAAAAGAATGTGGTTATAGTTCAGGTTTTGACCTTTGGTCTCTTATAACCACGGCGCTTGATACCAATCTGGTAACACCCCCATTTTTCACATTTTTAGAGCGGAAGCTAATCCTGGGGTTTTTACTTTATGGATACAACAAATTATAATCATAGAAAATGACCAAAAGGAGACGTTTATTCAAAGATATTTATCTTCATTTCAAATCAGAGTTTTATCTAAGGCAGGTCCCAAAATCTAGATGTAAAATGTGAAATGATACAAGTTTTTAGCCATCTTCATGTCCATGCCACTCCATGCTTCATTATAGTTACTCAATTACTGAATAAACATGAAAAAAGGGTCAACACAAAGGTTGAGTTGAAAGTCATAGGTTTTGAAAGCAATTAGGTGAATACAAGGTTATATGGAAATACTGGTATTGGCTAGGGGACAATCTTCATGGGGAACATTTATTTATTGCATCTAAGCTCATGTCATCAATACAATAATAGAGAAATACGTAAGTGATTAATGGTTAGGGACAGATGTCAGTAGAAAAGGTAACTTTGAAAGGTACCTATTTGGACAAATATAGTGCGTTTTGGTACCCCAAGACATGGGTATACCACAAAGGAGCGTCACCCCCAATAGATCTTTCACAATATTCGCGCTTCACTCGAATGACAAGAATTAATGATTCATGATATGTAATAATGGCCAAATTGGGAAGCTAATAAGATAATCTTTATTTGATAGCATGCCATTTAGAAAACACTGCATTCTTGTTGTTATATCAGTATCACAGTTTATAAAGTATTCAAAAGATTTAAAATGCGAGGTTATGAACTCATTAAGTCTTTGAAAAGTAATCACATTGTTATGAGTATATAAGAAGTTTGTAACAAGCTTGTATCCCACTCGCGGGTTTTTTGAAAAACATTAAAAGAGATTGAAAAGCCGAGGGCTATGAACTCACCTAGTTGGTAGATGTTATAAATATTCCAAAGGAAATTTGACGACCTTATCACAATCTTAACAGGGATGTCGTTATAGTTAAAATGATAATAAACAGACGTCCGCAAACCTGAGTAAATTATGTTGAGTTTAGGAAGATTGTTCTCTTAGAACTTTAGTTTTAAGAGTTATGAGTTTGATTGAGATAGTTTGGAATATTGTATCCATGTTCGGGCTTCATAATTCAGAAGTCTTCAGTAAACGTTTGAGGAGCTTTGGGCACTTTAAATCGTAAACCAAACAAAATCATGTCATGAACGTTAATACCAAATGAAAAATCCTTAATATGAAGCTCCCTAGTATTGAGATACCGTATATGTTTTTAGGAATTTGGATAAGATTTATAAATAAAGATATTTATATTTTAATCCTTAGAAAATAGGATAATGACAGTTTAAACCTTAGACTTTAAGATATGGCAAAACAAGTCCCTAGACTTTGGTTATGGTTTAGTTACAGTAATCAATCCTTTATATTATTAAATATTTACATTTTAAAAGTAAATTTTAAGTTCTGAAAAAGTTACATTATAGTCTCTCAAGTTTGAAAAATGACAATTTTAGTCCCTATAGTTTGGAAATTGGCAAAACTAGACCCTAAATTTAAATTTAAGAATGTTACAATTTTTACCCTTCTATTATAAGTTTAAGATGTGGCAAAAACATACCCTTGTAGTTTTAAAGTTAAAAACACTTAGAAATATTTTTGGAATTTTCGTGTTTAGGGGACGAAATGGGTCATGATTTCTAAAGGGGTTAGGGTTTGAGTTAAGGGCTAATTTTTGAATATGTTATAGGCACTTGGGTGGTGATATACCAGATCTAAAATATATGGGAGTCATTTTTAAGAAGGTCGAGTTTTGGTGGCATGAAAGTGTGTCCAAAAATAGTGCACAAAAGGGTTTGTGCAGATTTTTCAAAGACAGTTTTGAAGCAATTATTTAAATACGTTATAGATCAACTTAGGAACTAATTTTGTACAGATCTAGATTATCTTGGGTGTACACTAACATATCAAAAATTTGGCATAGGTTGTTAATGGAATTTGAAAGATATAAGGGTGCAAAAGTGGGTCGAGACATCGAATTTATGATTTTGTATGTAACATAGAAAGTGTTTTAGCTAGGATTGGGGTTATGAACTTAAAGGCCAGATGCGAGGTGTTCTAGGGTGTCATTAAGAGTAGATTGAAACAAGGTTTGGGACTATACATGACTGATGCATGAACCGAACCATAATGATCAGAAAGTAACTATGCGCTTTGGGGTGTTTGTTCTTGTGCCAGCTTGGGACGAGCTTAAGACTTTTTTAATTTCGACTTCTTGCTTCTAACTTTACTTAACTTACTTGGATGTTTGGAGTTCTTGCTTGCTAGTTGAAACTAAAGAATATGGGTTTTTGAGGTAAGAAGTATGTGGGGATGGTTTTTTTAATGGGTGTTCTGGTCTCGGTTATTTATAGGTGCAAAGAACTTGGGCACCAACGGTGATAGGGCTGAGTTTGCAGGTCTAGGAGATGTAGAGAGGTGAGGTGGAAGGTGTTGGAGTAACCCTTAATGAACAAGAAACATGACTAACCAAAAATTGAAGGAGGAGGTGGCGAATTACAATGGGCATTGATCAAAGAATGATTGAAACATGTCCTTAAGGTTTGTATTAAAGCTTATCAATGGAAATTAGAAAATGGTTTGGGTTAAAACGGGTTGAAATGGAGTAAACATAGCCGCTGGTCATTTTAGGGTTGATTAGGGTTTCCTTAGGTTTTCTTGGCTTATAATTCGTGTGTACTTGATCCAAGATGAAAGATTACTGATCTTAAGGTTTGTATTAAGGATTATAATCAAGGTTTGATAAGTGGTTTGGGTTAAAATGGGTTGAAAATGAGTTAACAAGGTCGCGGGTCATTTTAGGGCACATATAGGTTCATTAGGGTTTTCAAGGCTTATAACTTTTGTACATTGCTAGAAAAATGATAGATGATGGATTGTAAACTCATTTTATGAGTTTAAAATGGCACTTGATTAATTGTTGGTGGTTTAAATGGTTAAAAACGAGTAAACGGGTCAAATGCTCCATTTTGGTACGTATAGGGTTTCTCAGATTCATTTTGCATATAATTGGAATGAAATGATGAAATGATGATTGTATATGATTAGTAATGTTGTAAATTAAGTTATTACAACTTATTTGAGTGTTGGTTTGGGGTTATGATGGATAAAAACCAAGAAACGGGTCATGGTTTAGAAACTAGCTCGGTTTTAGGGTTTAGGGTTTTGAATTAGGGTTTTGAGTGTAAAAATATGTATGAGAGTTTATGAATAGAATAATTAGGGTTTACACATTGTACATTGAGTGTAGTAGCTTGTACAAAAGTGGTGGTGAAGAAATTAGAATGAAAACGGAGGTAAAACGGCTATTTTGGAGATCATGCTTAATGACTTGTATATTGTGCTTTATAAGACTTGTACTTGACTTGGAGGGAGTTTATATTTCAAATGAGATGTTATATTACTTGTACATATGCTTTAGTAGCTTGTACATTCACTTTAGATATTAATCTTTCATGGAATTAGGGTTTTAGAGATATACGATAACGGTTTAAAGCCCGTCTTGATATAACGTTGCAATTGGTACATTATAGGAATAATGTACTTTGCAAAAAGGATATGATGATATTGACTTGACATGTTATGATGTTTGCTTGACATATATGAAGATAGGATTGCCATAGGTAGGTTGCGTGAGCTCGTCTACTTTAGTTATGCAAGTTACATTGCACTGAAGAATATTTGACAAACAAGTAATGTTAATATAGCAAAAAATTTCCCCGTACAAATTGTGATAATAGAAAAATAGAGGTTTGATTTGCTTTGATTAAATATCTGGTTTGTTATTGAATTACCGAAATACCCTAACCATCCTTTTTTGTTGTTCTTTAATTAAAAAAAATCTTTAATCATGGCCATTCATTATTTTTAGATAATGGCTAGATCGTCCCCTCCGGTATCCAAGAAAGAGATATCACAATATAAACCTCCCTCATCACATTAATATACTGGATTATTTAAATTAGTAGATTAGAAGTAATTGTTTTTTATTTATTTTTTGCATGAGCTTTTATATTTTGAGTTGCAAGATATAAACAAAAAAACCCACCTAGTCTAGTGGTTATGTGGTTTGTTAATATCACAAAAGAGTCAAGTTCAAATCTTGTTAATGGCAAATTTTTTAAGATTTCGAAATTTATTATTAAAAAATGAATTTATACAAAAAAAATTTGTGATGACGTGGCATTTACGAGAAACTACAATGGTCAAATCCCTTGTAATAGTATAATTATATAAATAAATATATATATATATATATATAATAGTATATATATATATATATATATATATAAATATAAATAAATATATATAGTAATGATCAAATAAAAAGAAAACTATAATGAGCAATTTAAAGAAAAAACCACAACCAACACATTTTAGAGTCACTTATAAAATTTCATGCATCACCCCTTCAAAATTCTCTTGTTCTATTTAAAATATGTGGCAAAGAAATCCTTCTTAATCATCTCATTATATTTTTCGTGCTCACTATGAATCCCTATATATATATATAAATATATATATTATAATATATATATATATATTATATATAAATATATAAATAATAAAGCTGACCCGCTCAAATGACCCGTTATATCACTATTTTCACGACTTCAATTCGAGCAACTTCGTGTTACGCCAGAATGCCGAAACAAACTCAAAATTCCCTACAAACGGGCGTTTTAAATTTGTGTCAGCAACTAGCAATTTTCCAAAATGCTGAATTTTCCACTTAAAATGTATATATCGTTTTCGCTCTAGTTTCTTCGTTATTAGGAGTTAGAAGCTCCATTTTATGTCAAAACGATCCTTCTAAGAAAGCTTTATCATATTATCTTACAATCAAAAAATTAGATTCATAACTCGATCCTCGTTTACCGTGCCAAAAAGTTTCTCCCAAAACATTACCCATATACAAAGTGCGGCTAAAATTTATTTTGACCCAAAAACCATCACAGACACATCTAAATTGCCTATAATATCACTTTTAACTCGCTTAATCAATTTATAACAAAAACTAACTAGACGACGCAAGATCTCATGGATTTCATTACATGCAATGAATATAATCAAATCAAATAAACGAAACAAACGTAACAAAATATAAAGAAGATGCTCACAAGGCTATTGTAGCAAGATCGGACTCGATAGATGAACACACTTGTTCCTTGTTCCTTTTTGGCCGTGACTTTGGGTACAAAACCAAACCAAAACCAAATCAATTCTAACTAAACCAAATCAACCTAAACTTGTCTTGATTAATATTCAAACAATCAAACACACCTTGGTGTGTCTCCTTCTTGGTTCGAACCCACGACCGAACCCAAAACCCTCTTAGTTTTCAAATCAAACTTGCCAAAACTCTTCTACACCCTTTTTCCACTAAACCCTTAATCCTTATACTAATCAAAACCCACTCATATTTAATAGAACTGAACCATAAGCATAAACCTTATCTGCATGTTCAATTTTTTTTCCATTGATGAACCTTAAGTATATCCTCTTAAAACAATATTGGATGACTAGAACAATCAAAACAACACCAAAGGTAGGAGTGTTTTTGTTGCTTGTTCCGAACTCAAAAGAAATAAGGAAAAAGAAAACAATGTTTCCAACTTGGTTTTCTTGATTAATCCAAACTATTTTTAGTGATGTTTGTGTAAGTTTAAATGATCAAAACTTGGAAAAAGAATTTGTATATGTATGTATCTGTGGCCGGATAGAGAGAGTAAAAGGAAGAAGAAAACAAAGTTTTGGACTATGAGAAATACTTACACTAGTTATATGAAAATGGGAAAGCTCAAGTAATAATTATACATCTTGGAAATCAAATTGGTTGAGTGTGTTGGTGTCCTAGGCGTCGGCTAGAGGAGCTAGAAGCAAGCATGCAATATAGGTCATTAGCCATTTCAACTGCATAGCAGAGGATGTATTGTCAATGGTTGGACATTTTCCTTTCCTTGCCTGACTTCGTGTAGTGATTATGAGGTCAAATTACCTCGAGTACCTTTGATACTTGGTAGGCCTTTCTTAAGGACCGCACGGGTCTTAATTGATGTCCATGGGGAAGAGCTAGTGATAAGGGATGGTATGGAAAGAATAGTTTTTAAACCGGATGGTAGTCAAGACAAAGAGTCAATCCATATGATGGATATCTATGATGACCGGGTCAAAGATGTTTGTGAACCTAAGAGTAATGATGATTCTCCTACATCCACTATTGTTGAAGAGTTTGAATCTCTTTTGGGAGATATTATTAGACAAAAGGAAGAAGTTAAGGGAATTTCTGACCCAGTCGCTAGAAGAAAGGCTTGTTTTAAAATCATGAACCAAGGAAGAGTTATTCATTCACCTAAAAAAGCTTCCATAAGTGCAATTTCACACATCTTTCCAAACAATAATCTTGAGGACTCTTTCAAAATGGGGGATGAGGATCTTAACTTTAGTTCAAACAAAGAATTAGACAAAGAAGATCTCATTCCAATCCCAAGAGAGTCCAAAATTGGAAAAGATTGTGATTTTCCTCTTGGTGATGATTTTCAAAGTTTCAAGACTTTTTCAAACCCTCTCTTTGAGAAAAAAGATGATTTTCCCTCTAGAAATGACGAGTCAATTCTTAAGGAGGAGGTTCATAAGGAAACTCTTAAGAGTTATTTGAACCCTCTTTTTGAAGACGACGAGGAAAACATTTCTATTGAGGTATCTAGACAAATTTCTCCAAAAGTTAATTCTGAACCCTCAATTGAGTCTTTACTAAACGATGATGATGATGATCTCTTTGAGATAGATTCTAACAATGATGAGTGGAAAAGAATTTTGTATGGAGAGGATTTTGAGAACAAGAATTCTGATAGTGATAAAATCAAAGTTTTTGACAAATCAAGTTCAAATGTTTTTAAGAGCTTAAGTGATGAACTTGAACCCGGTAGTTCAAGTTATGTGGAAGGAAATGATTTGGATTTTCACATAAGTGATATTTTATTCTCAACAATCAATGAGGATAAGATTTTTAATCCGGGTATTTTTGATAATGTGCTTCCAAGGAAGAGTTCTTTAACTCTTGATGTTTTTGACCCACTCCACCCACCCTTAATGGACTTTCATGTTACCAAAGCATTTTCCGGGTTCACATTTTCTCTCTTGAAAATCTTTTCTAAAAAGTTTTTTGAACCCGGAATCAAAAATGCTACGGTATATCTTTCATCCTTAGTTTGGGGAGGTTTCCACCTCTTAGATTTTCTTCACCATTGCTATTACCCACCATAATGACCTAGTTTGGGGAAAGAGTCAAGCGAAGGGGACTCTATAATAAACAAGCGCTTCGTGGGAGGCACCCCATGCTTATCCTTTTATTTTCTTTTATTTTCTTTCTATTTTCTTTGCTTCCCCAAGGACAAATTAATTCGGGGGCGAGTATAGCTTGTACTCGGTTAACAAAAACTAAGCCGTTTTAGAGATGTTTTGAGCTAACAATGTAAAGAAGAGAGGAAGCTTGTTCTTTTTCGTCTCTTGTTGGTTGTTTGTGATTTTTGTCTAGGTTTTCCGGATTTTGGAAGCTTCATGGTTCAATATTGTGGAAGGACAAAGCAATTCCTACAATTTCCATCGATGGTCTCCAATCTTCTCTTCATAAATGGGAAAACTCTTATCTCTTATCCTTGTTCTTTATCGAACTAACATCTATTCTTTTGGCAAGACCATAGAATCGATCTTACTTCTCGGTAGTAGCTCTCACGAATGAAAAACGCACAGGTGTAAAGCCGGTGTAGGAGTAGGAATTGCGGCTTAGCTTATTTCTCCTTTCGGGTCGCCCCCCTTAGTTCCTAGGAAACAAACCTCCTTATACCCAACTTATAGTTTGTCAATCAGAATGAGGTGAAGCCGTATATCGTAAGTGACTCAGAAGGCAAGTTTAAATCTTTGGTTCGTTTGGGAACTCCAGCAGTTCACGGAACTTTTTATATTATAACTCAGTGGAGATATTATATTTTGGTATTTTACCAATAGTGAATTTTTAATTTTTTATGACAATTATTTTATATTTTTTGATTTTTTTCTTTGGTTTTTTTAATTTTTTTATGATAATGTACTAATAAAAAGAAAAGAATATATTTTGTGTTTTTAATATGATTTATGAAACAATAGACAAGTTCAGATCAAATGTCGGATAAATATCGTTAGCTAGCAAAATGCCTTCCCCGGGGCAGCGGCGCCAAAAATTGGTTCATGGGTTATGTTATACACTTATATAGAACCCTAATACAGATCGTAACTGAGGCCCTGACCAAGGCAAAAGGTCAAATTCCACAAAAGGATAAAATACACAAGAATGAATCAATTATAAAAAGATTCCGGAAGAGATATTCCCGGGTCGTATGTCCCAACGAGGCTGTTTGCAATTGAAGGTTATTAATGGTTGATGAGAATGAATGATGGAGATATTTAGATATGATGGAAACATATGATTTAATTACTACTATAAATTAATTAAATAAACCTAATTTAATCTACGGAAACTGATTATAGGATATTGGGGATCCTTAAAACTGACGGACGAAACAAAATTAGTTATAGGGAAATCCTTAAAATTAAATCTATACTAAATTTAGAGGAACGAATCAGGTATCAGGGAAACCTAAATACTAAAAATTAAGAAAAATAAATGGCTAAATTAATTAAAAAATCAAAATTATATCTCTAATTTAGTTAATTTGAAAAAATAAAGAAAAAATAGAATTAAATACGGAGGTCGTTTGAATGTAAAACGAAATGAAAACGGTTTTAATAACGCACCGGTTAAAAAACGGGTCTAAGCCTGAAATTTAAGGAAAAATTAAGCCTTTATACTAAATTTTATATTTTTCCTAGACACTAAATGACAAAAGAAAATTTTATAAAAAAGAAAAATATGTTTTTATTAATTTTCGGATTTTTTATGAATTTTTTAAAGATTAATAACTAATTAAAACTAAGAAAAAGAGAATAAGACAAAAAATAAAAGTTATAAAATTCTGAAAAATAGAAATTAAATAAGGAAAAAAGTCAACAATTCTAAAAGATAAAAAATGCCCAAAAGTTAATGATTTAGAATGAATGTATTAAACTAATTAAAATTTAACCTAATTTAATTATTTAAATTAAATAAAACTAACTAAAGTTAACTGCTGTTAAAACAAAAGGACTAACAGGGAAAGGACATAAGGACTAACGGGGCAATAGGGTAGTTAACCACAGGGACTAACAATACTAACTATAAAATAGAAAATTACACAATTGGTCCCTGCACACCAACAACCCGATTGATTACAATAAAGGCCCAAAGTGCTTATTATCAAAAAGCTATAAAAGCAAACTTGTTAAAGGGCTTAAGGGGAACAATTTTCATAATAAGCACTTAGTCTCAATCTCACTAAATAAGCCAGAAATTTAAGCTTTTGGGGCTGCAGAAGCTTATTAAGCTTATGAGCTTATTTTTCTTTCTTATTGGGATTTAAGCTAACAAAATAAGCTACAACTAATGGGGAACAGTTAATAAGGAGAGGGGAATCCTAAATAAGCTAAAGTAACCTATAATAAGCCCTAAAATAAGCTGGACTACAATAAGCATAATCTAAACAGTTTAAATTAGAAACAGAAAAAGGGGGGGAACTTTAAGCCTATTATAAGCTACTTAAAATATTAGATTAAGCTTGTAAAAACTTGGGAGCTAATAAGGGTGGTACCTAGGGGCTATATTAAAAAGCCATAAAAGCCTATGGCTTAATTATGCAATAAGCTAGTAAAGGGGGCTGAGGGGGGGTATTTAGGTGTTCAGCCCTAGGGGAGGCAAGGCTTAGTGGACTTAAGGGCTTTATTTTGGATTTTAAAATAAGCTTTTAAGAGCTTTTTACCCAAAACCAACCACAAACAGATTTACAAGGGATATAATTAAACTTATTTCCAAAGTTTGAGTTATTAATGAGGACTTAAACCTGCTGAATTTTGAGGTGGAAGTTCAAGGTTTCAAAAGAAAATGCATACCACCTTTTGACTCATACTTGGTCAAATTAAAGGGACAGAACAAGGGGCTTTTGAAAAGAGCTAGTAACACTCAAATAAGCACAAACAAGGTGTGCTTAAGCTGTCTACACAGCTTAAGTGGTTTAGCTCACTTTGTGGCTTATAAAACTTTGACAGAAAGCAAAGGAGCCTTAAAAACTTATTTTTACACTAAAAATTTCTGTTAAAATGGACCTAATGGAGGCCCACACACTCAGCCTACAGATTGGCTGGAGTGGACTTTGAACCACAACCATACTCAATATGACCCGTTTTAAGGATAGTTGCCAAACCACCCCCTTTTATTTATAAATTTGGGAATTTTTTTAGCTTTTAAAAAGTAGTAAAGCTATTGAACAGTTATATTAAGTTGTGCTTAACACCTATTACTCATTGGTTATGACAAGTTTAAACCGAATTGATGGCTTAATTTACACTTCAAATTTTGAATAAATGCAATAAACACAAAAAACTCTTATCTTTTATTAATTGCAGATATTACAAACATAAGCTTTTAATACAACTGAGTTATAATAATTTAAGCAAACTTAATTTAATTGTTTTTTACACTAAGAAAAGGAAAAACTAAGGGCTAAAAAAATGTATGTTGTCTTCGGCTTGGTATTCTTTTCTTTTATAGAGGCTCAAAGCTTTCTCTTGGGTCTTGGGATGAGCTTGTTGTGAGTGTTTGTTAATGTCCCCAAGGTTATTCCTAGCCTTTCATTGGAGCTTAACAACATTCTCAGCCATCTTAATGGGTCTTCGGGTTGTGTGATTGCAAAAAGTTGGCAAAGCTATATATGGTTGGGTGTTGAAGTGGGTATAGGTTAGGGTGAGCTAGGTGGTGGTTTTGGGGGATAGTGGTATTGGCTATAAACACATGGGGTGCACGGTTATGGCGTTGGCGGGGGGAAAGGGGTATAGGTACCTTTGCTTGTTTCGGTTTAAAGAAAAGAATGAATAAAGTTGCAATACTAGCCCCTATGTTTCTCTCTCTTTTCTTTTATTTTAAGCCCAAAAACAGTTATAAAGGGGTTTGGAAGTATTACACATTTTGTACATTCGACTTTTATAACAAAAGAATAAAAGGAAGGTTAGGGTAATTTCATTATCTTGGTCCCTGTGGTTTTATAATAAGAGGAATAAAAGAAGGATTTGAAACAAATTACAAAACGATTCCCAACTTCTTTTTTTTTCTTGGCTTTTTTAAAATTGTAAAAGAAATTGCCAATGGCCGAGTTTCAGTACCTGACTATTTTTAGCTCTTTTTTCTTTATAATTACTTTTGAAAATAACACAACAAGTCCCTATGGTTTTGTAAAAAGGTTATTGGGCTTGGGTTTGGGCCCACTGGGTTTGGGTTTGGGCCAAACATAAGGTACTGGTTGGTTATTGGGCTTTTTCAAGCCCATAAGGTTATGAAGTGCGTTTGTGAGTGCACAATGGCTGAGATTGGCTGTACTGGGTAGATTGGGCTTCAATTGTCTTCAGTCTTTGTCAATTGCACACAAATGGGCTGTTGAAATGATCGAGGGCCCCATTTGGTCTTCATAGTCTTTCATAGTTATACTACTTCGGCTTTCACGCCCCATCAGTTGGGTTAAGATTGCGTCCAATAGTATTCTTCATGTTCCGGCTCCGGTTTGACTGCTGGTTCATCAAGTATTGACTTGACTTTGGCATTTTTGGACTTTGGCCTTGATTTTGCACAGTCTTTTCCATTCCATGCTCAGTTTTGTCATTTTTGCTTATTTTCTGTCTTTTTGATGATATCCACTTCCTGCACAATACAAATGCAAAACAAACATATATTTGGCAGTTTTTGTCTGTTTTTGGTCATTTAAGCTCGTTTTTAGAGGTAAAAGATATGTGTAATTAAGCACTTATCACAAATCCCCATACATAAGGTTTGTGTGTCCTCACGCAATGTTATGAAGTAAACATGTAAGCCCCGTTTTCACCATTTTCTGAATTTACACTAACTACAACTAATATTTTTGGATTTTCTCATTTTTTAACAAGTTTGACTTCCTTTATTTATTAATACTGGGATCATAGAATGAGAAGCGTCCGTAGAGTGATTTACGGATGTCATGAGATAATTTCATGTCATCGAGTTTTCACAAAGTTCCAAGTTAAGCAATTAAACAAGATCATTGTCTATATAAGATTAGATGTTAAGCCCTCATACTTATCGACTTGAGAATTTTCAACTCCCAACTGGTCTTACGATTGAATTGTGTACTCATTTTAATTATAACCATTAGATCAACGTATTTTCATAGTCATCATTCAAAAGTGAATATGACTCAATGCACAATTTATTAAGACTTCGTAACTGATTCGTGGATTTTAAACTTTAGACACTTTTTGCAAACATTTTTAACATCTTAATAATTCTGTTCTTAGGCTGGAATGGCACGTTGCTTAGTTGATACCCCTCCTCGTGGTTAACGGCTAGTAGGATATCACAACCAAAAAAAATCATCGGATGTTATTTGTTTGAAAACCACCCCGTTGCTAGGATTTAGTGGGAAATCACATCAACCACCTTAGTCCTAATATGGTAAGGATTTGGTTATGTCTTAGTTTGAAAACCCTCACCATAGGACCTTTCCTTCTCAATGTGAGATATCACGACACACCAAATCACTAGATGCAAAGGACGTTTAGTTTGACCCCCACCTCGTTGCCTAGCGTAGTGGGATTTCACGGACACATATTTAACTTGTTCCATTAATATCAACTGCATGCTTCATTGGCAAAAATCCATTTTCATGCATTTTTGCATTCACATTTCATTCTGTTCTTTGGCATTTATCTTTTAAATCACTATAAAAATCTCGTTTTGAAAACTTCAAGTTACAAATTTGAAAGCTTTTTTCTGAAAACTTCGATTGACTTAGTTGAAATTAAAACTTGGTACGTTTGAATTTAGGTGATTAGAATTTCACGGGAGAGAAAACCACAAGTTACTCGTTGAAGTTTTATAGAAGAATCTTGCTTAGTCACATAAACTTATTTTAACTTATCTTTTCTCGTTCTTCACAATATTAAAATTCAAAGCTATAGTATTTCGTGAAAGCTTGGGCTAAGGAACTAGTAGGGCTTAAAACGCCCGATCAGTCAAAAATTATTTTATTCTACCCAAAGAAGAAAGCAAAAGGGACAAAAAAAAATTATTATATTTGAAATTTTTCAATTTTTTCATTTTTTTGTATTTTGTGGTAATAAAAGAACGGTGTTTACGTTTGGTAAAACAATGCTGCAGGCAACAATCAATCGAAGATACCCCCCCAAACTAGATTTAAACATCGTCCTCGATGTTTTGAAGGGTTTTACATTATTATAAGGGCCTGTTTATGAGGTTAATGCCAATAAGATTAAAACGTTAGTCGATCTATAAGATTAGGATGATCTGGAATTCCAATTGAAGCTGAGGATGTGAACTTCTTGATGAATGACAAAACTGAGGTCTTCTACAATCGGGGCATTCCTGGACAATCAAACTAATAACAACTAACATGGAAACAAACGGGTAATGGAAAAGACAAGCTATTCACAAAATAACATACACACTTATTTATATTTTAACTATGGTATAAAGCATGGGTGCCTCCAACGAAGGCATGTTTATGGGTCGCGATGCCTTGGTCCCATCACAAGGATTTTATTGATCCTTGGGGAATGTTTGAGATTCTGGAAATACCAAGTGTGGTTGTTCCTCCATGTAGTGTTCGAGAAGATGTCCATTCACTTTGAAATTTGGCCCGTTGGCTTGAGAAAGCTCAATAGTGCGTACGGAAATACTTAGTGATTGTGAAAGGGCCATTCAACGGGGATTTTAGTTTGCCCGAGTGAAAATCTTTAATCGGGAATTAAAAGAGGAGGACTCGATCACAATGTTGAATACACGGTTTTTGGATCTTGGAGTCTGGAGCCTTTTTGTTTTGGCCTTATAGATCAAGGTTCTCATAGGCATGATCTCTCGAAGTTACATAAGTTTCATTGAGTTGAACTCTTTCCGGTGATCACCGTAATTACTGGATCGAAGTTTGATTGCTTTTAAGGGCCCAGTTAGGCTTTGTGCTAAAGCTTCTGATCTGGAAGATGGCATGCCCGTTCCATACACTAAAGCTTGTAAGGTGTACACCCGCATGGGTGTTTTGTAAGCTGTGCGGATAGGCCATTGTGATCATATAGTTGTTACCGACACAGGAGGGCACGGTTTTCACCTATGGTTCTTCAAGGATCTTTTCAAGCTCACGATTTGGATACTTCCACTTGACAATTGTTTGTGGGTGTATGCCGGTGGAGAGACGGTGAGTAACTCCATATTTCTGCATGACCTTTGCAAACTGGTCATTACAAAAAGGGGTCCGCGATCACTTATGATTGCACGGGGAGGAGCTCAATCTGGCGAAAGAGAGATTTCAGAAATTTGCAACTATCGGGCATCATTGGTGGGGAGCGCTTTCGCTTCAACCCAATTTGACAAATAGTCGACTGCCACGAGGAACTTTTCACTTGTTCCCGCGTGAAGAGGGAACGGGCCCATAAAGTCGAGTGCCCCCAAATGTCAAAGATTTCACAAACTTGGATGGTTGTTATGGAGGAATTTCATCACGTTGTGAAGTTTTCCACTGACGTTTGCATCGAGTCACTGTTCTTGACAAACTCCGTGGGCCATATGTATAGATGGTGGGCAGAAGGAAAACGGGAGTCAAGATCTTTTTTGGCGTTTGTGAGGTTTGCACCCTGTTGTCCCACGGTGGGTCCATTGTGGCAATGCTAAGAGAATCTCAAGGGCTTCATTGCCGTGCCACACATCGCTGATCACCTTGATCCGCACAAATTTTAAACAAGAAGGGGTCGTCCCAGAAATAGTGTTTAACATTTTGAAAAATAGTTTTTTGTGGGTCGACATGCCCTGCACCAATGAATCTTACCGCGTGGTAATTTGCAAAGTTCGGGGAAACCACGGGGTTCTAGAATCTCCTCGAAAGGTCACCATATTTAACGTCTCAAGAGGAAACTTCATTTATCTCTGTAGGATCATGACGTTTTCATACGGGTTTTCCAATCTGACAGGTATGATCGGTGCGAGGTTCTCGGCTCCTTAGTATCAATAACTTTGAAGGTCAAATTCTTGGAGGAGGAGCAGAAACCATCGGGAAGGCAAATCTCGCTTGGCATCTCCTTTTTTGCAAAGAGATACTTAGGGCGGGAATGGTCCGTATTGCACTATGGCTTTTGTTCATGATGAGGTAAGAGCTGAATTTATCGGAAAGCATACCAATATGGCAAGTAATTCTTTTTCAGTAGTTAGTTTAGTTCGTTTCACTTTGTGCTTTCTTCAAGGTTCTTACTAGCATAGTGGATTAGGCCGAAATGTTTCCATGAAGTTGTCTCCAAATACATGCTCCATGGCAGAAAATCGCCTTGCTTAGACATAAGCTCAAATGAGAAGGTCCCAGTTTGGAGCAATCATGATTGGGAGCTCCGTTAGTCTATCTTTCCAATGTTTGGAAGCTCGAATGCAGTTATCGGAAAAGATGAATGGAGTATTCTTCTCAAGGAGACTGGGTCATTGGTCGGATATTTTTCTGAAATCTGAATGAACCGCAGGTTTAAAAACCAGGCTATGAACGAGAAAACTCCTATTCTTTGACGGTGGGGGTGTGGATGAGGTAATTTTGCAATGACAACGATTTTGGCTTTGTCAACTCAATCCTTCTTAGAAATCTTATGCGAGGACAATGACTATCTATTGACCATATAATGGCTCTTTCTCCCAGTTAAGATTAAGTTGGTGTCTTCCACAACTTAGAAGCTGTGGTCTAAACGGGGGAGAGGCATAGTTTTGGAAAGAATTCCTAAAGACCGATGAAGTCGTCCATAATAAAGTACTTCCAATTCGTCTTCTCAACATGTCTATGGAAAGATTGCTAACATACATCAGTTGAAACGTGCTGGTGCGTTGCCATTAAAAGCGAATAGGCAAATGCGACGGTAGGCAAACGTTCCGTATGGGCAAGTGAAAGTAGTTCTCTTTTCTTGATCACGGGGTCAATGGGGATTTGGAAATACCGGAGAAACCATCGAGGAAAACAGTAGTATTCTATTTCCCGCTTATCTTCAAGCATTTGGCCCTTGAAGGTTGTGGGAAGTGGTCTTTGCGGGTGGCTACATTTTACTTACGATAGTCACATGCACACAAGCCATCCCGCGTAACCAACGAGTTGGAATAATTCTTTTTCACCGTTCACTACCAACAGTTATTCCTCCCTTCTTTGGTTACAACAATGTTTACCGGCTAACCCAAGAGTAACTGTCGGAGATCAGGGTAAGATCAATCCAGCTTCGAGAAGTTTTTCAACTTCCTTTTTAATAACATCGTGGGGTTTTTTGATTTCTCTTCTTTTGATGTTGGCGCTGGTGCATAGTCCTCTTCATAAGAATATTGTGGGTACAAAATTCCGGGTTGATAACCTGAATGTCAGAGGAGAGTTTCCAAGGCGAGAGTCGCTTGTGGGACTTTAGCACCTTTCTGAGAAGCGGGATTTTTCTCCTCAACATCCAACTCTTTAGCAATAATGACGGGCAACTTGCTGTCGGACCTCCAATAATGATAACCTCGAGATGGGGAGGCAGTTCCTTGAGTTCAACCTCGGTAGGTTCATCAACGGAAGAATTGGCTGTATTAGTTTCACAGACCTTAAGCTCAGTTCGGATTTCTGGGAGATAAGTTCCTTGACTTGGAGGGGGAAGTGGTGGTTCACTATTCAAAATGGCTTCTAGAATAAGAATGTCCCCTCAGGAAATAGTAGATGGAATTTATGCTGGTCAATCCGGATCAATCTGCTAGACCAAGGAGGAAAGTGTAGGCTTCTCGAGAAGCAGAATCACTATCCCCCAAATGGAGTTAGGGTAGGAGAAGAAGTAGCAACAATTGGATCATAATACGGAGTCATTACGTTCTTCTTTTGGTTCGTAATATCTTCGTATGAATTTCTCTTGTGCATGTTCGCTTCACTGTTCAACTGACTATATGGTTCATGGTACTTTCTTCGCTTTCAAACAATAAAATTATGTTAGAGTCTTTATGGTATTTTACAATCTCTTTTGATATTATGATGTCCTTGTTTGAGTAACATATTTTATATTGATTTCAAATTATGAAAACTTTTTGAAGTATATCTTGATGGTGTTTGGTGAAAACTATTTTGAAATAATTTTATGAATACAACACTTTTATGGAAATGTCTCTTTATTGTTTTTAAGAAACTATGTTTACAATAAATTTTGAAAACAATATGTTGTTATATTGGTTTGACGGTCCAATACTATATATTTTTTAGATAATTTTTGATGAATAAGATAATGATAATATTTTTTTTTATATGCATTGTTTTTGATAAATTTTATAAATTATATAAAAAGGATGTTTAAAGTAATTTATATTGGTAAGATGTGATACACTGTTAATATCTGTTCTCGGGGTTTTATGACACCCTGGATTTAAAATGAATTTTTGAAAGATATATTAAGACGATTATTTTTAATTAAAAAAACTTTCTTTATTATTTATAAATTGATTTTTATTAAAACATTATTTTTACTAGTTGGTTTCTTTCGAGTAAAGTCGATGCTTGGTATATGAATCCTATCTTTTCATTATCATTCTTGATACGTATTCGTTATGGTTTTTTTGTCGTGGTATGCTTGATTGTTCTTTGTTTGGTTTTTATCGGTACATTTAATTCTATCTGTTTTTTAAGGATTCTTATGACAATTGATCTGCATCTATTCCATATGTGAATTCTCCTTAGATGGGTTTTCTAGCCTTTGATTCGATATTCGTTTGTTACCTTATTCGGATTTGTTCGTTAACCTTTAGGTTTCGGTTTTGAGATATGTTTTATTGACCAAGTTACTCTCCGTGGGCGAGCACTGTGTTGTTCAAGAAAGAAGGAAAGTTGTTTGCCTTCCTAGTTTCCAATAGTGTTTTGACTACAAGAGTGCGTTTTCTAGACCTAGTGGTTCATAGCAACAATGATATTTACGTGGACTCTAGTAAGATAGAAGCAATGAAGAGTTAAAAAGTACCTAAGACGCCATCCCGGATACGATCATTCTTGGGATTGGCAGGTTACTACCGACGTTTTATAGTAAATTTTTCTAAGGTTGCTAAACCCGTTGCTTCACTGACTCAGAAGAATAAGAAGTAGGAGTGGGCCAAAGAACAAGAGGAAGCTTTTCAAACGTTGAAGGGAAATTTGTGAAATGCACCAATATTTTCATTGCCTGATCGATCCAAATAGTTTGTAGTTTACTGCGATGCGTCAAATCAAGGATTAGGTTGTGTACTCATGCAAAGAGGCAAGGTAGAGAATGCGACAGAAGAAATGCTGCGTAGCCTGGACCAACTAATGGAAAGAAAAGAAGATGAAGGTATGTATTTATTATGGGTTCCATTAATAGGCGATGTAAGGACATTAATGACGGACGAGGCTTATGCTCAATGGTACTTAGGTACATTCAAGAAGCGGGATAAGACATTTACTATGACCTTAGAGATATGTCTGGTGGCCATTTATGGAGAAGGATATTGCTACTTACGTTAGCAATTGTTTGACTAGTTTAAAGGTGAATGTTGAAAACATCAAAGACCTTCGGGTTTATTGTAACAACTAGAGATACACGAGTGGAAGTAGGATATTATAACTATGGACTTAGTATAGGTTGCTGCCAAGATCAAGTAGTGGGTGATGATTAAGAAATTAAGGTAATAGTTGATAGGACCGACATAAGGTATGACCATTACATGATAGTTCGTGAAGATTTTAAAATGGATGAATTTGCGGATGACTTTACACTAATGGGAGATAGTAACAAGGCATGGAGTGCATGTGGTCGATATCTCAGATCGTGTGGAAGATTTACTTCGCAGGCTTTGGTAGACATTGCCAGTGAGGCATTGAGAACAGACTTAAAAAAAACATGCGTTACGGATTATCATCTCAAATGGACGGTCTAAGTGAGCGTACCATTCATACTGTGAGGATATGTTGCGAGGCTATCATTCGGGTGTTTGGTGTGCTCTATTTGAAGCGTTTTATGGAAGGAAGTGTAGGTCACATGTTCTTTGGGCTGAAACTAGAGAAATTCGGTCGATTGGATCAGAATTGGTACAAGAGATCGTCAAAAGAGCTATGCTGACAATAGGCGCAAGCACCTAGAGTTTGAGGTTGGAGATCAAGTGTTACTGGAAGTGTTGTCTTGGAAGGAGGTAGTGCATTTTGGAAAGAAAGAAATGTTAGAAAACCAGTTATGTGGGAACATTTGAGATCAGTAAAGGGATCGGTCCTATGGACTATTGATTAAGATTTGTCTCAAATAATTTAGTAGTATATGTGGATGAGTTTCAAATTTTAATAGTAGTATTGTCGGATGCAAATATTGCACGTGCCTTTGGAAAGAATTAAGGTACACAAAACTCTTTATTTTATGGAGGAACCTGTCAAGATTATCGATCGTGAGGTTAAAAGTTAGAAGCCTAGTAGGATTTCGATAGTTAAAGTCTGTTGGAACTCGAAGATGGTTATGAGGATTTTATAAAAACTAAGTATCCATATTTGCTCGTTGTGCAAGCTATTGTTGGAAGTACTAATTAAAGTTGGGTACACAGGAATACGGGTAGACCGTAGTGCACCCTTAAATGTTCTTATGTGGTTTGATTAATGTTATATTTTGAATAAACTCGAAGTCGAGCCGATTCTTTAAAACTATGAGCTTTGTAACAACTCATATAATTAGTCCCAAAGGACAATTCTTGTTGATGAGTTACGGGGTGAGGTCATGGTAGAATGATCGTTTTTACACACTTCAAGGTTTTTGACGAGTTCCTTGAGACGGGGCGTTGTTCATGTAGTTGGATGTTACATTTGCTTTGAGTCGTTAATGCTGTATTTGTACCCTTGTATGGGGCAAGCGTAGTTGTAGCAATGTGTTTTCGATCATGTAAAGTTGAATTGAGTGAGATTCAATGTTGTGGCCATAAGTTCACGGGGGAATATAAGGACCATATGAATGAAAGGCTAGTATCCCTTTATTTGTTGCTTATTATTAGTGATAGCTAGTGGTTAAATTCGAGACAAGATTTCTTTAGGAGGGTTACTGTGAAACTTGTTTTGAGCAGGTTAGTCAAACTGTTAGCATTAACTTGAGTTTCATTATGTGTTTATGTGATCTTATGTGAGTTGGTTTACAAAATCCATTTTGAGCGTGATGACTAATGGTGATTGAAGTTTTGGTTGCTATGGATGTTTATTTATGTTCACATTTTAGTGTAGGAAATGATTGTTAATTTTATGTGTGTAGTTATTATAGGTATATGTATTTAGTATTAATTAAGAGGTGTTCGTTGAGAGTAGACGATTAGTTTAGAAATTTAGTTAGGTGAATTTTAGAGGTAATAAGTTTAAAAAAATATGATTAGAAATGAAATTTATTTGAAGAGTCATTTAATTTAGTTTTAATTTAAAAGGTTTAAAAGGTAGAATAAAAGGGTTTTTTATAAACATGTCAAAATTAAGGGTTGAATGTGTAATTAATAATAATTAAATAAAAAATATATAAATAACAAATATATATTAATAAATTTTGAAATTTATAAAAAAAATATAAAAAATATATTTTAAGGGAGTGTTTATGGGCCGGTTATAAAGAAAAAAAAAGGAAACACAATTTTAGTCTAAGTGGGATTCTAATTTGGTAATTATCTAAACCTCCTTCTTTGCACTATAAATACAAACCCACATCCCCATATATTTTTATATTCAGTCGAACAAAGCAGAAGAAAAAAAAGTTTTTTTTTAACAAGATCAATTAGTGATTTAGGGTTTCAAGAATCAAGAATTAAGGTATGTTTTTAAACACCTAGTTGTTTGTTTTCTTTAAAACAAGTAACAATCTATTGATGGAATGTTTAGGGTTTATATAAGATTTTAACATTAGGGTTTTGATATCTTTAAATTGTTTTTGGGATGATTAGTGTGTTTTGTTAAGCATGTGTAATTAGGGATTTTTTGTGTTTGTAAGTCAGAATTAAAGCTGGCAGTTTTGTAAGGTCATCTTGCGAGAGTCATAACTTGGTCATACGTATAGCTTTTATTGATTTTCTTAAGCCTAAAATTATCTACAGAGAGTCTAGTTTTCAAAAAGTCCAGACACGAAAGGTTTTGATGTAGGGAGGCCAGTCAAATTGATTTTACAAGATTCATTGTCGAAACAGCAAATTCAGGTCAGATTCTAAGTTGTGGTTATGAGGTCAAAAACCATATCAAAACTTTGTTTTAATAAATGAAACTCCTACTGTAGTAAGTTCATGATGTATATGAATTTCTAGAATTTTTGTAAATTTTTCCCAAGTGTCTAAATGGGTTTGGTCAAGTCAAACTTTTGAGTGGTTCGATCAGATCCGAATCTGAGTACTTGGCAAAGATGAATTTTTATAAAATAGTTCCACTTAGTATTTTTTTTTTTAATCAAAGTAGCTACAATCATTGGGTAGTTATGGGATAAAAGTGAGAACCATCAATTAGTGTTTTTGTAATTTTATTTCTATGTTCAAATAATGACTCATAAATGACTGCCAAAAAATAAGAAATTGGAGTTAATGAATAAGGTCATATAGTGTTTGAAATGAATTGGGGAGAATGCTATTATAATGGGAATCATAAACTTAGTGTAAGTTTAAGAAGTCCATCATTATGATTGTTACATTGGATTGGGAATTTGCCTTAACCGAGTGTTACTTGTGTTTTTTGTTGTGTTTGATTGTGTGCAGGGATATTGTCAAGTACTAAGCATCAGGTGAGTTTTATAGTCCATGTTTATATTTTTTCTGGGGATGAAAATAATGACTAATTATGTTTTTTCGATGCTTGTGAATTATGTGGTTCAAGTTACTCATGGACTTTTAAGTTGCAATTATATGTTATGTGTTGCATGTTGTTTGATGTTACATTGTTCTTCGCCTACTTTGTTAGCAAGAGGTTTCATCCACTTTGTGTGGGTATGAACCTGTGTGTGGCTACTGGTTACCAGAGTCTGGGAATTGGGGATTTTGTTCCTCTCATGATGTTTTTGTTGCTTTGGATTGGGGGACACGTTCTCGTCTCTATTGTGATTCTTAGTTTCATGAATGCTAGCTTGTTATAGACTGCTTAATTGTCTAGCTTTGTTTTGTTTTTTTTTATAATCACAGTATTTTATTAATGCTTTGATTTGGTGTCGTAAATCCTATGAATCTCACCAACCATTGTGTTGAGTGTTAAGCATCATTTTCAGTGTGAGAGTTATTGTAGGTGTTTGAGTTAATATAAGTGGCTAGAGAGTCCAATTAGGAATGGCATTTTGAATGTTTCTCATTTGATTATCGTCTAGTATTTGTTTGCATGAATTCTTAAATGTTATTAGTTTTTATAGGTTTGCGAGACATTGTCTTTGTATTGATGAGACCCCTTTTTCATTAACACAAGATGTTGTTCTTTTCTTTTCGGTATTGTCATTGTCGCTCCGTGTCTTTTTATATTTAGTTATGCATGTAGTGATTCTCTATTGTTGACACCATTGTGTTGTGATGATATCCATGATGTTACGCCTCGTGTTTCCGCCTTGGCGGGGTGTTTGTTCATTTTGTTACAGGATTATTTGTTTAGATTCTACGTGAATCAAGAAATGGTAAAAATGTTGTGGAGTTGGTTAATCATTTTATCTCTTAAGGTTATTATAAGATGGCGGTTGTGAAGGAGATTGGAAGTAGACTCTCTTAGAGAAGAGAGGTGAGTCCATTTTGGATGGAGGTGATGGATTTTGGGAGTGGATTGTTTGCGTTTTCCATACTTGTCTAACATACATCCTTGGCTTTCAAGAGATGTTGGAATGTGGTTTGAGCAAGAACATTATTAAAAGAAGAAGAGAGATATGAAGGAGATGAGATGGTGGTGAAGTATGAAAGTTGGGTGATTAACATAATGAGAATGATTGGATATAAAGTGGTTTTAAAGCGTGGTTTTGGGAAGGTAGTGATGCCAAATATGGTTTATCATCTGGAAATGACGCTTGGAGGGATGTAGGTGGTTGAAACTTACGATAGAGGGTGTAGGAGGGTCAAGATAGAGAAAAAGAGGTAAACTCGAAATTTTTCTTTCCCTCCTGGTGGCGGTCCCATATCACCAGGCGGTCCCAAATATATTAGGGTACCGCTGGGTATATAAGGGGGCCGTTTTCTGGAGGCAGGAAAATTTCTAGTTTTCTCTTTTTCTTAAGTCCGGTGATTTTGGCTTTTACCAATAATCAAGAATCAACTAGTTCAAGCAATAATATGAAGTTTTATTCTAACATACAATCATTTAGCAAGTAGTGCATATTCTTCTCATGTTTATAATCGTAAATTTTGCTTGTCATAGAAAGTTGATAGACGTAGAAGATTATCAAGTCCAAATGCAATTAAAATTTGCACTCCCTAGACTAATATTAGAGAAATATTTTGTATTAAAACGGTGAGTGATTATAATAATAATAAGTTTAATTGTAGTTGTGCCAACATGTTCTTTCGATTTCACCCATCATGTCTGAGAGCTTGTCCAATTCACATTAACCCTTACCTGGTGTGCATTCCCCACCCTGAGTAATAAACAAAAGAACTTCTTTGTTGATGTTTGAAGATTAATGTTTTGGGAGATAGATGTTCATGTAATGACTTTCATGTGAAGGGTAAAATATTTGATGTGAACTCTAGAGACATCATTTGACAAGGAAGAGATGTTTTGAGACGGAGAAGAAGGATTGGAATGAAAAGATTTGTCATCATTTTCATCAATGGAATCATCCAATGGATGAGATGACGATGGATTGATTTAGGTGTGGACGGAGGAGGATGCTAGCTTTGGATCACGGATATATTCTTTTATTGTTTACCCCGATCCCCTCATGTTTTCGTCATAATTAAGGAGCGAGCGGTTGCTTGGCACGATCTGTTGAGAGTTAATGATCAAAGCTTAGCTCAGGAGAGACAAAAAACTAATGTTTAAAAATAAACATAGTCAAGAGCATTCCATTAAGGTAATAGTTCCTTTGTTTGATATGAGTCTATTTCCATTCTTTTGAGAATGAAAAAATGGATTAGGTTATAAGGAGTGGATGTCTCAATGCAATAAAGCATGTGACAAAGATAAGTGGAGACATGATCCCTTTGTCCTCCTAGACAGATGGCGTTTTCATGAATAATCTCAACCCAAGGTTTCATATGAGTTTGAATCTCTCGGGTTAAAATTTTGTTTTCACCTACGGCAATGGTTTTCTTGTTTTTGGTACAAGTTTCTTGAACTTGTTGTGGAATTTGGATAAGAGACTTAATGACTCTTGGAGATGGAGGTTTAGTTTTATAAAGACCTTTACTTGGAACACTTACTGACAAATGGTCAAGAGACCACATTTCGGTGGACACACGCACCCTCACAAGGTATTCTGAGGATTTGAGCAAAGTCTTCAAGACTAAGAGAGAAGTATTGGTTTTGAATGACGAATTCAACAAACATTTGACCTTCGTCAGAATAACTCAAACGATACTGACTGTAAAACTTAAGAATAAAACGAGGACACACTTGTTCATTGATTTCAAGAAGACACTCAAACTCGACAAAATGAAACAAAGACCGAACATAGTTTAGATCCGTAAAGTTATCAAAAACCACCCGACCCTCGTGAATGTAACGTTCTTCAAGGTTTCTTAGTTTTTCTTTTATTGGAGAACAAAATTCATGTGAAATTTTAGGGATATAGTGTCTTGTATTTTTGTAATCTTCAGAAGATTTTCAAGGCATTATCACCTAGAATAAGACAACCAATATCACATTTTAATTATATTTTACTTGTATTAATATCTTGAGTTCGTGCCTAGTATGTCCCTATATGCAACAAATGTGGAGTAACGATTAACTCGACCTAAATATAAAATCCTAAGAGTTAACCCAAACGCTCCTTAATTTGATTTTGCTCATCCAAACAAGTCGAAAAATACATATGAATTATGTATCTCGAAATTTGTTCATGAGATCATTATGCATGTGTTTGAAAATGTTTTTGGGTTGGATTAACAATGCATAACAACAATTTTATTATGTTCCTAACGTGAGTGATTTGAAAATAAAATTGGGGTTTTGGTTTGAAATCAATTTTTCAACAAATTCACTAATGTATGCAAATCCTATATCTACGGGAAGCATATTAGTTATACATTGTATCCTAGTACTCTTAATTGTACAAAATTGAAAGAAAAATCAAAAATCCCCAATTTTAATTTTTGGTGTTCATCATGAACCCTAGACTCAAATTGAAAGAAAATAGATGAAATGACTTACAATTGATGATCTTTGTGATATTAAGATTGATTATTAGTGTTGATTTGATCTTCAATTGATGTTTTAATGGTTGATTTTGAGTTTTGGTGGGTTTTGAGTCGTGTTCGTTAATGGCAGCAGGTAAGGGAGTGTTTGTTTTTGTGTTTTGAAATTTTTTGTTTAAGTGTTCCAAATTATGGTCTGCTGATGGCAGTCTCATATCTCTTGGCGGTCCCAAATATATTGGGGGGCCACCCTCAGTAGAGGGTTTTTGACTTGAGTTTTTGACAAAAATTTAACAAAAAGGAATGACATTTTAACTTGCATTTCGCTAATTAAAAATGCTTAAAGTACCTCGGATGAAGTATTCATGTTGTCACGACACGGAGTGGAACACAGACTAGAATCGAAACTAGAAGAAGGAGAAGCAGACACATAAGGTTTATGGAATGTGTTCCATCATTCATAAACCAAGACGTAGATAGTTAAACGATTCACGTTTAAGGGGTTTAGTAAGAATGTCGACGATGTTGTCGACGAACGGCACTTTTTCAATTGAGATATGTCCTTTCTGGACATTATC